>JAADJF010000287.1:0-34707 GCA_012932015.1 Fusarium acutatum | reverse complement strand
GTATTAAATAACTGATATTAGTTACTAACAACTAAAATGTTAATTTAATAGGTCATAGCTTAATCATAAATGACTAAATATGTTTAATCGTCCGCTTGGTCCATGTCTCGCTGCACGTCATAGGAAGCAGCCGACGTCGGCTGTCTGACAGTTCGGTAAAAGTGGAGACACCTCCGCTCCGTTCTGGCAGACCGTTCCCCGGGTGCCGTTCACATCCCTCGGTAGCCCGCGTTCCCCATTTGTCTTTGTTTCAGCTTAGGGACTTAGTATACTTCTTTCCATATGAAAATAGCTTTTAAAGTAATAGTTCTCTAACTTCGTACCTACAGAACCAAGCTCCCTCAGCCTCAGGAGCGTGCCGTGCTCCTGTCCATAGCATTCATAGCAGATATATCAGTAACGTCAAGCATCCCTCGAATCAAGTCCATGGAGGTCGGTCTGGTCAGGTTTGGTGCGAAATATGTATGTAGAGTGTAGACATCTTAAGTTGCTTACAAACTCGAAAGCACAGTATAATTGATACCGTATACAGAAAAGACAATGCAGGACTCAACAATGCCTTACACAGACAGACCTTATCATCTGGACTACCTATGTTCGAGTTGCCTTGGCTGGGAACTGGCCGCCAGTACCTTACAGCGATGGAGATGGAGGGGGTATGGTGCAAGCACCCCGCCATAATCACGTGGCTATTCACTTATTGAACCTCGTCACTTTGTCCTAATCACGTCTTTATTCTTTCTCTATAGACACTAGGACGGCACCTACGGCAGTCAAATTTGATTTTGTACAACATGCCTATAACTGTCATTCTCGGAGCCCAATGGGGTATGTTTCTCTCCCTATCTTGGAATATGCCTTCTCGCATTCAGCCGATATTGGTTCGATGCCATTATACTGACCAGGACTTCCATAGGTGACGAAGGTGTGAGTACTTAGGGAGGGCCCAACACAACAGATGAAACCCAGGCACTAACCATACTCCAGAAGGGCAAACTGGTTGATGGACAGTGCCAGGAGGCTCAACTCTGTGCCCGAGCCGCGGTAAGCACAATCCAGGCAGAACCGAATACCTGCTAATCAACGTCAAGGGTGGACATAACGCTGGACATCTCGTGCGGTTAGTCAAACTCTTTCTATCGATCTATGTATTCATATGTATTATGTTGCTAATATGTGCCAAGTGTAAACGGAGTTACGTATAGGTGAGAACCAGCACATGCGGAGGGACTGGAAAATTGCTAACGTAGAGGCAGCTTTCACCTCTTGCCCTCTGGGCTGATCAACCCAAGATGGTTTGTCGAGAATATTGATCTTTCAAGCTGGCAACAGCGAGGTTGACAAGTACCACAGCATGAACTTCATTGGTTCGGGCGTAGTTTTCCACGTGTAAGCCTTTATATAGCCTTCCACTCCTAAATCGACTACCGCATCAGCATCTTGTTGGCGTCTGGCCTGGCTCACGCTTTCAATCGAGCATGCCAAAAATACTAACTCTGCTGTCTTCTAGCCCAAGTTTCTTTAGCGAGCTCAAGGAGCTTGAGAAAAACCTGACTGCGGTACATGATCGGATCCTTGTTTCTGACAGGGTCAATATTCTCTTGGACCTGCACATCGCAGTGGATGGTCTCGAGGAGGAGGAACTTGGAGGTTCGCTCCATAGTTTCTGAAATTGTCCTGGAGAAATCACAGCTAATGTCTACACTAGACGCAGCTATCGGAACAACAAGACGCGGTATGCTCACCCCGGGACTCCATAACGGATTATTCTTTTCTGCTTTTGTCATGTCATCGCAAACATTCCCAAATCTAAATGGCGTGGAGAATCCCAGCCAATGTCTTGCCAGCGACGCTATATAAGCAACGAAGTCTAACTTGCGCCATAGGCATTGGTCCCTGCTATCAGACAAGTAGAGCGGTAAGAGATAGTCATTATAATGGAACGAGCTGTGTGTTAACTTGCCAAGCGAACTGGCATCAAAATGAGCGATGTCTTTAACCCTGAAGTTTTCGAACAAAAGTTGAGGCGCTTGGCCGATGGCTTTCACAAGCGCTTCGGAGAACTGCTCAAATATGACATCGAGGCCGAGCTTGCTCGTTTCGATGAGTATAGGCAAACGCTCAGTAAGTACGTCGTGGACGGCGTGGCCTTTATGAGATCCGCACAGGAGAGCAACATGAAAATTGTGGTCGAAGGCGCAAACGTAAGGTTCTCATCCTATGACTAAACGAGTAGTACTGACGCATTGGCGGAACGAGCACCGTGCCCGTGGTCTCACAGTCCTCTCTCCTAGTCCCGCAAGATTCTTAGCTCGGGGCAGGACATGTTGCTCACTTGAGCATTCACTTTGCTGGCGGTACCCAACAAGGGGCATGCGCTGTAACAAGCTGTGTATATGTTCACGCCTCGGCAGAATTCGGGAGTCATACGGAGATTTGACTTGTGCTAGTCTAGTTGGCTGTCGAGCGTGGTCAGTGGAGTCAATGACGGTTTCATGCAAGGAATGTGCGCCTGGGATCAGCTTGGAGCAGACCCAGTCATGGCGTCTCGAGGTTAGAGCCCCAAACTGTGCTCAGAAAGTCTGTCTCGAGATGAGCCCAGGGCTTCATGTCAAACCTCTGCGCCACGTGACATGCTGGTAGATCAGTATCAGTCAAGTCTCCTGTGAAGGAAAGGGGTTCTGGGACCTGGCGCTTGTGCTTGTTCCCAATTGAACAGGCACTGATGCTAGATGTTGATTATGGTTCTTATCCAGTAAGTTTCCGCCAACTTGACCTTTTGGTTTGCACTAGTACTCATGATTAACTACAGTTCGTCACTTCCTCAAGTACTACACTTGCTGGTATCATTGGTGGACTTGCACTGAACCCAAAGAATATCACGGAGACGGTTGGGGTGGTCAAGGCTTGTATGTCGACTACTCCATGGCCATAATCTACTGCTGACTGGCAACAGATACCACCCGTGTCGGGGCCGGGGCCTTCAAAACCGAAGATACCGAAGAGTGCGTCTTGATTACCATCTCGAGGTTATTCTGAAGCTGAATGATTAACTTAGGATCGGCACCAAGCTCCAGGAGATTGGACGCGAATGGGTGAGACCACAAGCGCCATGGAGGTTTCGAGCTTCTACCGCTAACAAGAGTTACCCAGGGAACGTCGACTGGCCGCAGACGCCGATGTGGATGGTGAGTTTTCACGATGGCTCTTTGCTGCTGACAAACTTACTGACCGTTTTCAGGCTTGGTAGACATAACCTCGAAACCTTGAGTAGTAGGGAACACAGCTAACAAGCACAAACAGACCTTGTTGTGGTCAATTACAGTAACTCGATCAATTACTACGACAGCCTGAATCTCACAAAGGTAGAAAAAGCCCGTGGCACGCGTGAAAGCGCTCTAACACTCTGCAGCTCGACGTTTTGGATACCTTCGAAACGATCAAGATCGCCATTGCCTACAAGATCGATGGAGAGGTCAGTGATGCCAACAAGATGATGATAGATTGTGGAAGCTGACCATTTGGACAGGAACTGGATTCTTACCCTGCGGATCTCGACATCCTGAACCGAGCTGAGGTGGTTTACCACGAGATGCCAGGCTGGCAAAAGCCGACCACCAACGCGAGGACCTACTACGACCTTCCTAGGGCCGCCCGTGAGTACGTCGAGGTGAGCATATTTACCTGGGCTAGCATAACGAACAGTGGCACTGACCATCAGCAGTACATCGAGAAGTTTGTCGGAGTCAAGGTAGGTGGACGTGCATACTGACCTGCACCGCAATTGCTAAAGTTGAGCAGATCAAGTACATCGGCACCGGTCCTGACCGTGAGGCCATGATCCAGCGTGCCTAAGTATGCGAGATAGAGGAGGCACCTGATGCTTGGTTTGGACCGTACGTCAGGAGTGTTGGCTGTCGAAGTCATTCAGTGACCGAAGAATGTGCGTATTTAGAAAATGGACTTGGACTTCTCATAGGTAGGTCATGCTCTAGACTTCAAACCCCGCATGGCCAGTCTGAGTTCTGGTATCGTATAGATCGATGCCGCTCGTTTCAATCAAGGTCTTTTAGGAGACAATAATTGGACCAATGCTGATGCCTCGACTGAGATTAGTCTTTGTTACCGTAGGACTGCTAATACTCCATCTCTTTTAAGTAAATTTCGTAATCAAAAAAGGTATCTCGATAAACAAATATCCTATACATGAGATTCCCCAGGATTACAATCCCTATGATTGCCTCACCTTCTTTGCACGGCTCCTGTCTGGCCGCCACTGACGGGCCCGGGGCGTAAATATGCCTATATTGACAGGAATGACCACGAATATACGAAGATGTCGATGAGAATATGATGCGAGACGCCCATGGACTACGCGGGCTCTCACTCCACCGTCATGGCCAGCGCTGCAGACCTCGAAATCATCCGCTTCGATCAGTCTTGGGCCAAAGATGGACATGTTCTGTTAAGGTACACGGCGCAGGGAAGTCATTGTGGAGAGCCGTATAAGGGTATCTGCAAGACAGGAAGACATGCGCAGTGGAGCGCTGTCGCGATCATTCAAGTCAAGGATGGGAAAATGAGAAGCTTCACCAAGGACTGGGATCAAAAGACTATGCAGGCGAGTGCACTCATGTATCACTGGCTAAGAGACAATGCTAATGTTGGTATAGATTCAGCTTGGATGGGCACCAGTTCAGAAGAGCGATGACCCAAGATGGAATTCCAAAGCATTAGGTAGCCCTGAGGAAGCTCGAAAGCGTAATCGATGAGTTAAGCTGTTTTCGAGGGTAGACACAATTAACTGGACTGTCTCATTCTAAGTCACACTAAGCAGGCAGCCGGGAAATGTAGCGGGTGCCCAGAACCAGCTGTCTGGTTGGCAGAGATGTTGAACCGATGAAGCGCCATTGTTTTCGGTGGGAGAGTAAGCTATTCGCATATATTCTTTACAGAGATCTATATTGCTCTGTCATTGAACTTATTAGTATCAGTTGCGGATTGCTGGTTGAATGCATGCCTGCTCTTGCTCTGTCTGACAAGGCGAAATAACACCTGGACGCTGCATGTTTGCAGAGATTCCTGAATTCCTTTCATGCATTACAGACAAACTCAAGATGCTTGTGGATGTTGAGACTTTTATAGGGGCACATGTTATCTACTTCTAAAAAAAAAAAAAAAAAGTTGAGTGTGTATGCTGTCAGAGCATCGTCACCTTATTGTCTATGACATCAATCTCAGCAACAAGCACAGAGACAGCATTCCATTATCAACACCCGACTTTTGTAAGCTCGATGCCTTTTATATCTAGGAATGTATATTGTTTCCTCTTCCTAAACACGATGAGCTCTTCAATAGGCAGTGCTCATGCCTGCTCTTGGATGTTGAAGAAAACAAGTCTTCCATCTGGCCCAGGCAAGTATGTCAAGTACTAGCTTTGCTACGAGGCATCTCTAACTTCGAGAGATCTTAATGTTTGTTAGCTACCTATTACTTTGACCACACATTGATTCCGTGCTTCTTCGGGCATCTCAGCTTGATATGCCATGCCATGAGTTCTGGCCATCTTGATATTCGACCACAGTGTTCATCTCCGGACCAGAAGCAGGTTAAGAATTTCTGTAGAATACTCGGAATACATTCTCTGCCAAAGCTTCATCATTGCAGTGGCTCAATAGAGGCTGAGCTCAGGGATATTGCCAAGAGGGAGACGGAGGGATCAAATCCAGGGTCTACACGTTGAATCACAATCCACCCCCACACTTTAGTCCAATTGGTGACGCAATCATGTTACAGCTGTAGCCCAAAATAGGTCGGCATGGTCCAAGCTACAGCCCAAGCTTGAAATTCAATTCCAACTCCTGCTGCAGCCTGAAACCTGGAACTTCATTCTTCTAAATAAACCCCTAAATCTCACTGGCTTTGTTATCGGATCAGTAAGTCAAACCAAATATACTCTTCTTCTTCTTCTCTATTCCCGCGCATCAACTTATCAAAGTCCAAGATGAACGGTCGCTAACCCAGCTAAACTGCAGATCGCCCTAAGCTCTCCCGTATCAATTCCAAACAAGTTCCAAAATGGCTTGCGGTTCCTCCAAGTGTCTCTACGACCGCAACGGTCCCGGCAGCGCTGCCACTTCGATCGCCGAGTCCATCATCAAGCCCTCCGAGGCCACGGGCACCAAAACCAAGTGTATTGAGTGTGGTGACTACGAATGCTGCTGTATCCCCTGCACCATCCTGTAAAGGGGGATCGAATAACGATATGCGTTGCGAGGCAACAATGCCGGGTGTTTATTGTTTCAGAACTTTTATAGTCCTTTGTGCGTTGCGTTGCGATGCTGCTGGGAAACATAGCGTAGCTGAAGAGTGTATATTGAATCAACGACTCAGACGAAGTTTATGACCGCCTTTTGACAACCTGAAGCTTGGCTTGATGCATGTGCACTTGTATGCGCATAGATGCTGAGGTTCGCTCCATGTCGCAGACATCTCGACCTTGGCTGTGTAAATCTCGCTTTTTGTAAACGCTTCAAAATGTCCATTATACAAGGTTTTGCGATAAAATTCGCCTCGCTCCAAAATCCAGCTGCGATCATCCTTCGGGACTAATTTCTGAGAACATGATGTGAGAAATGCCTGCCCAATGTGGGAAGACTGTCTCGTTTGTTGGGAAGTTGATCTTTGCAACTCCCTTGATAATAATATGACGGTATGGACAATATCTGATGCTTGTGCCAATACCCGCCCTCAAGTAAATAAGGCATCTGTAGCAGCCCACACGTCTGCTTCTCTTTGTTTCGCCAACGCCTCCAGATCATCCTCCTCGGTGTTCTGTCCTAAAGCCTTGGGCACATCGGGTACGCTTAGGCTGCCCAAGCCATCGAGTACGCGGCGTGCCTTGTCCACCTGTATCCGTATGGCCATGGTCTCAGCCCGCGTGCGGTCTAGGTGCTCTTGCATGAGCGCAATGACTGATTCGCGTGCTTGATGTGGCCGGTACTCGTTGAGGATGTGATGAAAGTTGATGAAGAGTGTGCGCAAGTCTTGCACTTTTGCTTCGGCGTGCGATGGGTTGTGCGACAATGTCCCAGAGAGCTCGAGAAAGTTTAATAGAAGCGATTTAGCTAGCCGTTTGAGCTCAAAGGCGCGATCAAAGCGCTTAGCATCCTTGGTCTCAGGCTGTGATGATGAGGGAAGATTGGTAATCCCTTGGTCTTCGAGAGTTGGAAGCTTGTCGTCCAGCTGAACCCGAACTTAGCCAACGATCTTGTAAGAATAATCGCAATTGCTTAACCTACCATGTACTGATCGCCAAATACACGCCAGCGTCCATCGGCTGGCTCGGCTGGAGGTTGCAGATTGACGAGATCTTCGGGAATACCAGGCATGCGGACTGTCAAAGGATCGCCACCATGTTCCGCGATGTATGAAGTCCTTAGTTCTTGAATTCGAGAAATCTTGTCTGTTGTAAAGTCTTGCCAAAAGGGAGGCGGATTAGGGAACATGGATGAGAGCGAATGGCCCTCTTGCTGTTGTTCGGCCATCTTTCAGCTCTTGTAGGAGGATCCCCTCGTAAAGCAATCTCATAGGCAGTTGTATGAGCAGAGAATAAGACGCCACGTCAAGAAGGCGGCTCAAAAGACAGAGCAAGACAAGGATGGCATACGGTCCCTTGAAGTGGACGTTTCCTGGTGGGGGAGTGAGACTCTGGTGGGATGGTTGGAATCCACGTGGATGCAACTGCGGTCAAAGCTTTTGGGAGCTTGGCTACCTAAATAGGGATGTATTAATGCAGCAAGTCTCAACGATTTGAGAAGGTAAATGTCACTTAGTATCGTTTAGTGTCGTGCCGTGTGACCGTCGAAGATGATACCGCAAACAGTTAATGGCAAGATTAGATAAAGGTAGACCCTTCCACTGAAATCAAGTGAAGATCGGTTTGCGCCGGTTAATCGTCGGCGGTTGCTCACCTCACACCTCTTTGCTACCCTTTGACGACCTTGAATCTCTACCATCCAACGTCAATAAGCACTACGTATTCCTTTCTTTTCTTTCTGACATTCGTCTTTTTTCTCTAGTCCTATTCCTTATGAGGCAGCTTCTCTTGATCTCCTGAGCCAATTGGAATCGCGAATTACAACCAGCTCATATACTTCAACACCTTGCTTTACCTGTGGTATTCTTCAGCTACCACATTCCTTCAACGTCACGAATTACAGCTCTTCATCTTCATCTACTTCCATGTCCGACGTACGCTCTCTTTTGCGGCAACAGCGCGCCGCTCGCCGTATCGAACACCCATATGCCGCCTATTCTGATGCAGGCAAACTTCTATGCACCCTCTGCCACGAGCACATCAAGACCGAATCATTATGGGACTCACATGTTCGAGGAGAGGCACACAAAACTCGCTTAATAAAAGCTCAAACAGCGGCATCGTCCAACGCTCGAGCTTCACAACAACAGACTTCACAAAAACGGAAACACGACGATAACGAGGAGGCCATCGACGATAAAGACGGAGATGTCGAAATGGACGATAGCAGGCGGAAACGAAATAAGACGGATGGAGTGGATGGAGATGGAGATAGGGATAACAAGGATCAGACTTTGACACCACCTCGATTGACTAGGAGGACGTCGACTACACCGTCACAAGGGGTTGAGATCCAAATCCCATCGAGACCAGCAACACCAGCCCATCGAGATGGCTCTTCCGCTTCTACCCCTGGAGGTCAGCTTAATAACCTGACCTCACAATCTGCAACTGCATCGCTCCCCTCACGCCAGGCCAACAGTCTGACCACAGACGAGCGCCTTACATCTGCGGCAGCAATAGCGGTTGATGAAGCAGAATGGGCAGCATTCGAGGCCGACATTGCCGCTACAACAGCCACATACGATGAAGACGCGACTATATCAGCCCCAGCGATGACGGCAGAGGAAGCTGCCGCCGCCGATGCCCAGAAGGAGTTGGAGGCCGAGAAGCGACGCGCTCAAGCTGATGTCGATCTCGAAGACGAAAAGGAGGAAGCAACCCGTGCGCTTGAAGAGGAGTTTGAAGAAATGGAAGAGCTCGAAGCTCGCGTGAAGCGGTTAAAGGACAAGAGGGAAGCCCTGCGGAAACGTGGTGAAAGCTTCAGCCAAGAAAATGGCACTGACAAACCTACAAGCTTGGGCAAAGAGAATCTGGACACGCCAGCTATTGAAGAGAAGGAAGAGGACGACGATGATGAGGATGACGAAGAAGATGATGATTGGGATGGCTTCAGATTTCGGACAGCCTGAGCAAAGGGACTTTGTGCATAACCATGCATGATAGAAAGATACCACTCGTGAGGGGCTCGCCGATCGCCTTCACATGGTCCAGTGCTCATAACGGAGTTCGTCGATTTTGTAACATCACCACATCGTACATAATGTATCATACAAGTAATCCTGCCGACAGGACGAAAGCCACTACTATCGCTGACGTCTCCCTGCCAGAACTGTGACCAATACAGAACCGAACTATAGTGGTCCTTCATGCATGATTGCAAACGCAGCCTCACAACGATTCACCTCATAGAAGTTGATATCACTGACTTACCAAACACTGTCTCGCTCCTCGCCACGACTAACTCTTTCCCAGAACCTACGGAGACGCCACACGCGTCCTATGCCGCGGCTCTCCTCCCATTTTCTTACACCATCTTGGCGCTCTTTGACTTCACGCTTCCATCTCGATGCAATCCATTGTCGCAACCCGTCCTTAACTCTCTCTTTCTCGATTGCCTTCTTCTTGGCGACAATTGCTGGCGCCACATGCACTGACGTCATACCAGGCACGCACTCTTTGGGTAAAACAGAACGCTCAACCAAAGCTGCGGCTGAAGGTCTGGCTGCCAAGCGGCGAGACAATCGGATTGATACCAAGGATCGGGCTAACTTTCGAGAAACTATGGAAGTATGTGTCATGAAGATTGAGCGAGCAATGAGATCAGCCAGTGTTGGACGAGATGGTGACGATAGCCGTGATGGAAGGTTAATTCGGGCTCGCTGAAGCCGATAATGGTGTAAAATAGGGGCTTGAGAGATATCGCGAAGGAGATGGCTCGTCTAAATCTGTATCAGTCTGTGTTCCCAAGGTCTCGGGCTGAAGGAACCAATTCAAGGTCTCATGAATGGTCCCGGGATGTCAATAGGAAAGTAGACTTTATTCTTGCTAACGGTAGGTAGTCGATACTTACTCTCGACGTTGACAGAAGGTCGTTGACGTCCAGGAAACCCATAATATGAAACAAAACCTCGTTTGGCAGGTCCTCGAGGGAGGGCGAACGAAGGGCACTTTGCAGTCTGATACAACTGACAGCGCTTGTCCTAAGCGATGAGCCTGGGCAAACGTCACCAGTCGCAAAGTTCAGGCAGGCTACCTCTTGCGGGATGCTGGGGGCGATTGGGCTGGCTGCAGATCGGGCATCAGTGGTCACGAACATCGCAGGGTAGGATCTGTTGACATCCTCGCCCAGAGCTAAACAGCCAGCGTTCTCGAGACGGGGTGAAGCGAACGACAGCCGATGTACCTGTGAGGTGAGCTGTTCAGGCGATGTGGCAACAGGCTTCATGACGATCTAAGTAATTACCCTCGGCGCTATTTGCAACAAAGGGTACTGCGAAAGGGTGTGAGGATGGGGGTATTAGTATAATGCGTCAACCCAGCAGGCCCGAAGTCCGCGAAGGTCCGGCAAGACGGCAGAACGCAACCAAGAGGCGAGAGAACATAGGTGTCAAGCAAGTGTCGAGTGATCGTCACATGTACAGCTAGGTTGAGGCTCCAAAGACCTAGCAGTGTTGCTGCGCGTGATTCCGACAGACAATGTGGTGGGTGATTGACTTCCGCACAAACAAGAAGAATACGGACAACCCGGTGGATAATACAGAGTGGCGATGAGGCAATACACGACGAGGGATAAACACGGCGCGTAAGAAGTGCGGTCGCTGATACGGCCGGTCTGGTCAGTCGGTTGTAACCACAATATCGAGAAAGGAAACAGCAATTCAGGTAGAAATTGCGGCGGGGCCAGCAAGACTTTGTTGTCGTCGAAGCTTTTAACCACCCGAGATGGAGTGGCTCGATGTGTTGGAGCGACTCCGTCCGTCGAAGGCGACGGTTTCAATGTTGAGGCTAGAGTATTGACTGATGACGCGTAGGGCGCTAAGAAAGGTGACTAGGTAGTTCAGCCGGTAGGTGAGCCTCAAGCTATAAACCCTGATAGTACTGTGCCTAACTTGAAATAATTATTCCGCTATATCGCGGATAGCAGGTATGCAGCTGTCACTTTAAGAGGGTAAGATAGATGATGTGAGTATTTGGTTCGTGAGACAACATAAAGTTCGACATGAAACTTGGAGTTGAGGGGAAGTCCATTAAAGTGGAGGAGTGAAGGACGTATTGGGTTAGCTTGTATGGAGGTTAAGCGCAAGCGTTATCGAACTACACTAATGGCGGGAGCCTAATAAAAGGCATGGTGATGACACCCTCTATTGGTCAGCCTCTTCACAAACTCTTGTTGGAAAACGGATCAGTTGCAGGGCTGCAACTTGAATATAACTCAAAGTCGCTTAAGATACCTAGTATATAGTTTAAGCAAGGAACAAGATAAATTGGTAGTCAATAGGTATTGTATCAAGGCTTTGTAAGCTGTGTCATTTAGGTAAGTATTATTGCAGGTAATAACGCCATAGACACTTGGAGGCCAATCGTCTAAAGTTCTCAAGAACCATGAATCCAAAATCACCCAAAAGACACCTGAGGAAACTAGCACTTAAGTCGAGGAGATAGGGGGAATTCAAACTGCACAAATTATATATGTAAACAGGCTCTACTTATCAAATAACATTTACTTATACTTACCATACATAATCTATTCAAGTCGTTGATGAGTCTGTTGGGATTGACTGGCCTAACCTGTAGCCTAGCAGTGGCTTCCGGCCATTCTTTTGTTTTTTTTGCCCATTCTTGCTTCCCTTTCTCTCTCCGTATTTACTACCTAACCTTCATGGATCGTTAGTACCTGCCGCCTCCTCTCGTGCGTTCCCACCTGGCCACTTTCGGGACCAACTTGGCCTCCCTTTATTGGCCTATGTCTTATCTTCACCGCTCTCATTTTCAGAAGACAAAGAAGAAAAAGTATAACACGACGGCCCAACGTTAATATCACCATCCGCCCGACAACAACAATAACAAAACACAATGTCGAGTTATCCACCTGCAAGCTACCGCAGGCACACCGGCTGGTGGAACCCACTTATTTACACCCGCATACAGCACATCATACGTATCACATCACATCACATATCCGCATTCGCATGCATATGCTCATCACAGCCACCCGAAAGATCTACTCCATCTACCTTCTTTGATGAACGATTGAAGTCCGGCCCCGGAACCTGACCCTAATCCGCGCCATGCGTCGATCCGAGTCTCTATTGTGGTTGCGGCACATTTCCTCCGCCTCGAACAGCTGCCACCGATCAATAGCGATGAGCTGGCCAAGATCAACGAGATATCCCCGTACTCAGTTCGTGCGGGATGAACGTGCAATGTTCATGCAGCCTGCAGCTCTCTCTACCTGCCCTTCCTTCAGCTCAAGCTGACGTAGTTATGCACGTAGCACCTTATTCCTCCCTCTTACCACAAAGCATCAAGTGTTTTACATGCATTCCAGACCTCCCATGCGTGGGACTGCACAAGTCATTTCACACGATTGCTGAACCAGGCAACCTTTGGGGGAAGAGAAAGAAAAAAAGAAAAGAGAAACTATCATCACTATGTCAATGGTGCTCATCAATCCTACCCTCACACCCGCGCGCTTCCTCGGGGTCGTGACGTGTTTACAAACCCACCTGAGTCTGCGACCGAATTCTAGACCCTGACAGACAGAGAGGAGCAGGGGCTTCAATTTTAGACCCCAGTATCGTTCAACAGGCATACCTACGGTAGGCGTGTCAATTGCGTCCGTCGAATCACAAAGCACTGAATCGCAGACTCAGATCCAATTCATTGCCGTATGATGTCTCGGACATCGCCTTTGTCGCGCCCTGAAGAGGGATTGTCGCGTTTTGCGCGCTCGTTTCCTTCTACGGATACCACACTTGGCTTTCTCTAACAATTTCCGCAATTATGCACCTTTGCGAGCTAGTCGAGAGCCTTATCAAAATGATATTCAAAAGAATCGTTGTCTCCAGATTGTCAATACTACACCTCGCTCCACACTGCGGCGACGCTGTCCGACGCTGTCTTAAGGTTGTGGAACAGACCAAGACCGCAGCCCACATCCTAATTTTTGTCTCCCTGAGAACAAACCACATTATGGGCGTTGATGAAGGGACCTGCTCGATTTGCGCCTTCCCTATCGAGTTCAACGTGCGATTTCCCCTGGTCATTCAGCCTCAGCCTCATTACAATCGTTGAAAGCCTAGCATGGCAAGCATCTGTCGTTTGTATCTTGTGCCCTTATAAGATCTTGGCTCCCTGGGATGGCCATGGTTTAGATCCTGCTTCCGGCCAATCATTGCTTTCTGTAGGCATCCATGCGGCGACAATGGAAACATGTCTGCCGTACAGGAAGACCCATCCGAAACCGCTGATCCCTGACTGCCCCCCCTGCTTGTCAATTCTCTCCCCACATGGCTACAACGCTAGCCTTCGACATCCCCTCTAAGCTGCTCTTTCGATCAAAAGACACTGCCGGAATGCAGACGGTCCAGATGACACAAAGTAGAGAACCGATATTACGTGCCAGAAACTATCCCTTACACGAATGCTTTAACATTGGGCAATGCGAAATGCTCCAGTTCGAAATCGGTATCGAGCCTGGCGAAATGCCGACATGTACCGTACCTTCTTGTGGGCTCGTGAGATCTTTTTTTTTTTTTTTTCAATTGGCTCCAGGTACGATCGGACGCGCTTCCTCCCCGTTACTTGTGAAGGGGCTCCATGCAGCGCTTTTCAGACACATGATTTGCAGCAACCCAGGTGACTGGTTCAAACTCAAACTCGCCAGATCTGGTTGTGGCTTTCCAGGCTCGCTGCTCATTGGGCGGTTCAGAGTCATAGAGTTACCTTGCCTTAAACTATGGTTCTACGGTCAAACTCCATATTCAGCGCCGTAATGACCTGTCGAAGCTTTGTCCTGTACTGTTCCGTCCTTGTTCAACCTGCATGGTGATTAGATACCATCCGGCTGTATCTTTGCAGCTGACCATCGCTGCTCTACCGCAGAAACCCCGCGATTAAGGTCTTTTCAGAAACTTTGCGAAATATGTTGAGCCCTTGAAAAGGATTGGCCTTGGCGTTAACGGTTTAGCAAACAAGCCCGATTCGAAGACTCGAAATATTGGAATAGAAATCCAAAGCGGGCCGGGCCGGCCGCTAAACCGGGCCGTTGTGATCACCAGGCTCAGCAAGCAGGGAATACAGTTCACCAAAAGATCTGAGGCCTAATGATGGTCTGTGTATTTATCCCCTCAACACATGGTTGTTACGATAGCCAGTCTCAGGCCTACAAGTCGGTCGTTCTTGACTACTTTTCGTCTGGATTACGAGCAGTGGTGAACACCCTGGAGCCTCGAGCTTACAGCTTGTGTCTCGCTTGGTGCATCCACCCACCGAAACAGATGCGAGTACACGCACAGAGTCGCCGACACCCAATATACATGCGTAAGGGTATATTCTTTGACACTCCCCAGCCACATAGATCGGGAGTCCGACGTGCATCCCTGCTGAGCCCAACAATGCCCAATGTTAAGGCCTAGTATCAAGCTCTTTTGACTTGGCTCCCTGTCTCCTCACGCTCCTGGTTCCATGCGGGCTGTGAAGTCATCACAGACGAGTCAGTTGTCCGAGACGCAGGCCATTCCCGAAGCAGAAGGCCAGCTCAGCAGAATTCGGATGTCTCGTCATGTTTCCCCGTGAAGAATCCTTTGTCACCGCCATATCCCTTGTTGGGGGTGGTAGAAATGCTTGTCGATGGCTGTCCTAGATGCCACTTCTGCTCATGACTGGGTAAGGGCCTCCATGCTGTTGGTGGGAGAGGACAAAGAGCTTATCTTCGTGACATTGTGTGTCTTACTCTTCGCTCAGTGTGCATACATGCATGACTGAATGAGATCAAGGCGAGCCACTTCAAGTTCTTCAGTCTTGTGGTCCTAAACATGGCCCTCGAAGTTCTGGAAGTTAGCGTTGATATAAAGCGATAGTATGAACACTTTGTCTTCTGGACTGCTTCACGAAAGGTGTTGTAGCCTACGTCAAGGCAATCATCGCCATAGAGTAATATCGACAGGTTATTACAACTGATACATATTAACTCACACGCCCCCGGAATAGATATTGCTGCTTGCTAAAAGGTCTGATGTGATAGCGAGTTCGGTTTGCATGGTCACTCAAGCTCCAACGTTTTTCAAAGCGAGGCGTGCGAATCATGCAAGACGTGATACACCATGAAGCCAGCACAGATGAGGCGGAAGAGGGATGACTGGGTGTCCAAAGGCGATAATATACAATGGTATCTTTGTCATGTCGACAGGCATTCAATTCTCTCTTCCCCCTTCGGAGTCGATGGAATGCAATGGCTAGGCTGCAGTCTTGGCCAGAGGGATGCTGCCACGTTGTGCCTCTACATGTCTTGTGCGCATCAGCATGGTTCTGAAATGACTTCTGAACTGTCGATTATGGTGTTTGACAGAGAAGGTTCTTCAATGACAAGCCAACGTTCTAGTGGAAGGGCGGAACTTTAATCATTCATGTGAGCCGGCAGCCATGCACGAAAAGCATGCAAACGCCCCCTATTCTTATATGTTACTACCGAGGCGAGTACTTGCAGCAATTTACAATTACGAGCTAACTAACTCAATTCAGCTTGACCTGAATCCTTTGCGGATGCCTGCTTATTGTCCCAGAGAATATTATGGGGAGAATAGAGGCTGAGGCTCCAGTATGAGACCTTGTAGGAAGGACCGACAAGGAGGATTGTACTTTGTCTAGAACAAGTGAAAAAGAAACCCCGGATGATTTTCGCATTCAAAGTTAGGAATTCGGTTGCTCAATGGGAAGAGGCCGCATAAATAACCCCCTTCAAGGCTATTTGAACCAGAATCTGCCCTGATATGTGGGTTGGAAGATGCAAAGCCATTGCCCAACAACAGAAGGAAGTAACCGGCCGAGACATACCACGAGGTTCTGTTGAACAAAAACGGCCAACAGGCATGGCTTGGGGAACACACGCAACATGGTTGTAGCGGCCTACCAAGTCGATTGGCATATTCCACGGTGGCGAGATTTGCAGGCATCTCTCCTTCAGAGCTTGATTCACAGTCATGGACAGACATCATGCACAGCTCTTTTGGCCCAAAAGAAGTCTCAAATTGGATGGGGGAAGCCGGCAAACATCCAATGCAAGCTTTCCTGTAGAAGTAGGACGATACGATGTCGTAAAGAGCACTCGATGCCGTAGACCATGGGAGGAAGTCCAATGGCGGATCCCTGAGCTGCATCCCTTCTTACCATGGGCCGGCTGTGCCATCGAGCTCGAGTCCGCAACGCAAGGGCTTGACGCACGGAGGAGGAAAAAAAGCAGCGAATAAGATCCCTTGCCTTCACCGAATTCGTCGAGATTGCAAGCATTCAGAATCCCCTTGTTTCCTGACACTTGTCCGCCCTCGGGACGAACCATGAAGCCCCACAGCGGCCGCAGATCAAGACACCACCTTATGTTCACTCGTGCACTCGACTAGGACAAGATTTCAAGAGGACGCGGCCGAGACCTGGCCCGCAGCGGGAAAGGCACAGGACTCGTAGCAATAACATGGCCGTTAAATGTGGCCCGGTTGCCTCACGGCTCCGTGATCAAGGACGCGCCATGGAATGCATATGGAATGCTGAAAGAACGATCCCGACAAGTGAAGCATGTCAATGGCCGACAAGAACTGACCAGCGACGAAAAGTGGGTGATGAATGAAGTGAGTCCAAGACTAAGGCCTCTGTTTTGGGCCTTTGGGGCTTGTAAAATAGACGTAGCCAAGCTATATTTACTCGTCAGGTACGTTGTGCATTAGGACAACAACAAAGGCTGAAAGGCAAATTGAATCACACCATGGGCATATGCAGCCATGCACATACTCATACACATCCCCGCGGGTTTGTCCAAGTTATTTGGTCCTTCGTCAGCCCTGCTTTTGTTACTTCCACCGCAGCTACAACATCACGGTGAAGTGCTGTACACACAGAATACTGCAGTAGTATCTTGTGGTGTGGGGATGCCCCGTACTTCAACCCTGGTTCTCGCTGTAGTTGCTGATATTGCGAGGGGGGCGTGTATCGAATTTTAGGTCTTGATCAACGTGGCAAGCGGTCATCGGGCTTTTGTCCTATGTTATCAAACATGGCTCTTGGGCTATGCTATCAGAGGCTTGTCGAGTTTGGACTGACAGCGATTGTTATTGATGAGATTGGAAGCAGTCAGCTAACAAGACGAATTCTTGGAGACATGATACGATTGATGATTGGACGAAGACAAGCCTTGAGGTAAAGTCAATCTGGTTCTTATGGCAGTAAATACATGCTGTTGGGTGGCTCCAATCATTGATAGATATGCTGCAGGGTCTATGAGAAACGGATAGGCGCAGATTGGCTACTCCGTCATCACATCAAGACCCAGGAACCAAGTTGTTCAAAGTTAGAGCCGATTGATAGTCGGGGTACGTCGTGTGGCAGCGGCAGAGAGAATCTATGGAGTACCATATCAGAGAGGAGGAGGGGTGCGTTTAAGGCGTCTTTGCTGGTGGAGGATGGTGATGCGATGAGAAGAAAAGACCATATGGGGCTTTAAGTAAGGATACCCAATCGACACATACAATCGAGCCTCTTTATCCCGCAGGAACAAAAAGCAGAAGCGAATGCAAATGCAAATGCAGACGCAAATGCACAAGCAAAAGCAGAAGTTCAAGCTCATAATGGGCGGCCATTAATCTGGCCTGAATTGAGGAGGGCAAGGGGTCCAAGGAACGAATGCGATTGCTTGTTGGTTGTGCCGGAGTCCCACATGTGGATGTGGGATGCCATATACAGATACAGCACGAAGATCGAATACGCAGAAGGTCTCTCGATCAAACAAGTATAAGTTGCCTTCGACATCCACTCGGTCTGGACTACATCTCATCTTCATCACTCTGTTGCCCGCGAACAGTCTACACATCACGCTAGCCCTTCAGTTGACCAGTTTCTTGATCATACATTGTTCTACCAGGCCAACTTCGACTTCATACCTTATAGAAGAGCAGCTACAGACCCATATCCCGGCTCCAGGACGCTGGAATTCTTGAGATATCGACCACCCAGCACAGCAAAGCAGTCGATTGTACCGGCAGCCAAGACTGAGGACTACGGGCCTGAAGTAAACAAGTCGCACTCGGTTAGCCTCAATATCAACGAGGGCATTCGAACACTAGCAGCTTCCAAATCTTTGCTAGGTCCCATACAGCTACGGTATTTACTCTTGGGCCTGGCTGTACAATCCATCTCACAGGAGTCACACATCAAGTAAGTTTGACATATATCTTGCTCTCTCAAATCAATCAAGAGCATCACCAACTTCAAGTTGTGCTTTCTTTCCCCTTGTTGCACTGCTCTGGTTATGTATTATCTGTCGAGACACCACGCGGCAGGAATACGTACGAGAGGTTATGAGGGGTTGGCAGACGGTGACCATGATGAGATAATGTCATGTCTACAAACGAGTAAAAAACACAGCCAGTGGTATGGATATTAGTCCAACAAGTGGGAGTTGTTTGCATTGGGTAGAAACAAAATTGCCTACCCAACGCGAAGGGGAGGCACAGAAGGCATAGAGACAATAGAAGAGACCCAGTGACTAACCTGTGTATCCTAGGATTCTTCTCGACTCGATTAAACCGAACCTTTACATTGTTTATAACGTTCCGCCTCAGCGACCGTTGGATTGCCCGAGGGTGGCTGATTTTCATCGCTTCGACACGACTCGACAAGTGTTGACTTGAACTTCGGGTTCGGCTCGAATCGTCTACGAATTCGCCTCTGGAACTCCGCTATCCGCCTTCGGTGTTCCCGCTTCTTCTCCTCTTCTGTCAAATCAGTTAGAGATACCCTGCTTTCTCGCCTCGACTATTCGCCACTCAGTCTCTCGTCAACCCTCGAAACCATTGAGCCATGTGCTACTTTGACCAAACTCGCTGGGCATGCGGCTACTGGCGCTGGGGGCACTTCCGTCAGCAGTGCAACAAAGAATACCGCATGGGCGAAACTTGCGGCCTGAAGCTTGTCTACGAAACCAGGACCGAAAGTGACGTTTGCAAGCTCTGCCACGACACAGAAAAAAAGCAGCGCAGGTATGACAAGATGTACCGTGACGTTCAGCGCTGGCAGAGGGAGGGCAACCGAAATGCCACCATTGAGCGAACGTGTGCTGAGATGCAAGAAGTCCTTGGTCAGATCTATCGTATGAGAGAAGAGCATGATCATAGGCTACAATCCCTTGGCCAGGTGAGTTTGCAGCATGATGTTCCTTTTCCTTTCCTTTGTCTATTCGCATTGAGTGAAGAGCCCGAGCCCGAACAAGAAAGACGGACGAAAAAGGGCTGGAGGCATAACTGAGCCGAGGGCACATAGAAGAAAAAGTCCCAAAGAAAAGGAAAAAGAGGGACGGGAAGCCCAAAAAGGGGTGTGAGGGGCGTGTGCGTGGTCTGTGATGGTGGTGCTGTGCTTCTTGCATATGCCGTGGTCTGTGGGTGTCGTGGCACAGGCATGGACATGGGCACGAACATTGTGTGTGGTGAGGAGAGAGAGAATATGAGTGGCTAACCCATTATTGCAGTGAAGTGACGAGATGCCAAGAGCGATATATCTAACGACGACAATGGACCAGCTGATATACACAATGGTGAAGGGACAGTATGGTTGAAGTATTAGCTTCATACAAAATTGCGGAAACCGACCAGGGATACCAGGACATCTATAATGACGATTATGACAACCTTGTTTTATGTTTGGGCGGACGAGAAACGAAAAATGTTGCGGTCGATGCCGAAAGAAGGAGCTCGGCCAAGAAGGGATGAGGAAGAGGGGCAGAGAAGAAGAGGAGACAGGGAGGTGAAAACAAACTCTCTTGTGAGCATGGTTTTGCGGTGGAATATTTTCTCCTTTATCCTTACCTTTCTACACTTCATTCGTCTGTAAGAACAGACAAATTGCTCTTTTCTCTCTTCCAACAATTTCAGTATATTGGTGGATTATCATAGGACCTGTGTGAGGAAGAGGGACAAGGCAGAGACAGGATGAGAGGACCCAAAACGAATAAGTTCTCAGGGCCACAGCTGGGGCATGCAGAGGGCGTCTGTGGGACGGACCCAGACGCTGCCAGGTCCATGTTTATACCTTTCTTTATACCCACAGGTGCGAACCGTGTGGACAATAGGTCAATGTAGCGTGTGTTATCTTGAAAAAAAAACCCATGCTCTTTCTATGTTGTAGGTCAGCACTCAAAGTGGCGTAAAGGCCTTTAACACGAAGGCATAGCAGCATCTAGCTCTCTTGCCCTGACCTTTATGGCACGGCATGCAGTAGAAATTGCAGAAGGGGGAGGGTGGCAGTGCCATCATCATGCATGGGCAGACGGAGCTTGGGGTGTGGGCCATGAACAAGCAATGAGAGTTCAGTTCCTTGTTACATGTTGATCGGAGACGCCGCTTCTATAGCTCGTGTGATGACGACAGTTGGAAGCTAGAAACAACTGGGGAGACTGGCTTCGACATCAAGATCGATGTTGACGGGTCAGAGAGAGGATAATGGATAACGTGAGGAGACGGGAGATATCGATTGAGGAAACACGACAGGTAAGCGTAACCGCAAAAGACGCAATCGGCTGGAAGAGGTGTCTATGCGCATCGAATAGGAGAATAGCAATAAATCAACGGCCACCACTGGAGCAGTGTAGCGTCAATGAGAACCTGTTGTGTTATTTCTCTCAGGCGCCGATAAATACCTGTGCTGTGTGAGGGATCTAGCCTATCAGTGTCGACTACATACCTATGCAGCGGAAACCATTCGAAAAAGGCATATCCTTGCTTATCGGGGTTTCCAGGGCATATGTCTTTGATAACCCCAAGCCCTTGGTCAACGAATAGGGATGAGGGTGCGCAGAAGCAGGTGCTAGAGCATAACACCAGAGGCATCGGGACTCCAGCCTCCAGGTCCCTCAATGTCTCAGATCATCTGGGTTGTTTTTCCGCCCCCAATTGTTCATTTCCAGGTGGCAGTACGGACTGTGCCTGTAGCATGGATCGCAACTTTGGTCGGCGCTTCGGACGTAGAGTAGAGCATATGGTTATAAAAGTTCCGTTATGGGTGATCGCCTGATAGGAGTTGATGGGAAGGTATTGTAATCATGGCGGAAATTGAAATGGAGCTTGCGGGCGGCATCGTGGAGTCGGGCGGTGACGAAATGAGATACGGGGATGAATATCGATGTTGCAAAATCTAGAGCTGATCGTGACAGAGTTGCCAATCATGAAGGGTATAGCTGTCCTAGCAAGTTTTTGCGGTTAATACCATCGTCAGAGTCGCTTTCGAGGTAACAGCATGGGGGCCTCAAAACTCAGCGAGTATTTGGCAATTATGCAGTACCAGGCATGTATGACATTGAGCGGGATAGATTAAAGCGATTAGGTGCAAAGACGTACATAGTCCTGTGAACCAAAGCGAAAGGTGGAGACATGATAGTTTTCAGGGCTCAGACTCAATTGACAAGCCAGTTAGTTATGCCATGCCATAATTGCAGGCATTCGGTTCGTGAATGCGGTCTGCATATTTGAACAGGGTTGCCCACCACCGAAAGGTTCGAGAAGAGGCTACGGTGAACAGCAGCAGCATGTGACTAATTCGTAATGCGAGCTTTGCTTGTCCAACCTGCACAAGACTTACCAACGACATGAGGAAAAGCCGATGCGATTTAAACCCATGAACACATTCCATATCGTATCTGACTGGTCGAGTTCATGGCTGTCCGCCTTTCTGGTCACCTTGACGGTAACGGGACCCCTGTTCGTCACAAACTGACCCGCGGCGCCCATAATGTCTGTCAAGTTCCTCGTACGCAGACAAAGACAGTTTTAACCCTTCCAAAGTGTGGACTATAGGACGGAGTACGTAGCCTTCTTCCTCGAGAACCCTTAGCATGGACGGTCCCCTGTTTAACAGAAATCTGAGCCCTGTCTTAGACGGGCCCAGCCTCCCGTCAACGGGGTTCAGGGGCCTAACGTCTCCTGAAGCAGATGGCTATGAAGGGCTGCTTCCCGACAATATGGCTTTCCTCACCCGAGGGAACGGATAAATCCCGGGGGTCCCTCTCATTTGTCTTCTTTTTTCAGCGTACAGATCGCTCTAAGAGCGGCTCCCCATTCCATGTCTCCATGGTGTCGTGGTGACGGGCTGGGCCATGACAGACATTTTCTCAAACAAATCCCGAAGGCTTGGGACGTGGGCGGGATCTTGTTCAGGTTGACGAAAGAGATCCATCGAAACCTCCCCAGTGGATGGGGACCCATGCAAGCCGCCCATCAACGGTGCGAGCCGAAGCCGGAGAAAACCAGACTAAATCAAGGGCCGACGGCAAGCTAAAGGAATGGCCACCATCCTCCTCGAATCTTTGACCTTGCTCCCCTGGTCTAGCGTCTATTGCCACCCCACTGACTGCCGGGCCACCTCGAATTCGGTGTGAGCCAGCGTGAGGGGAACGCACGTGTCTGATGCTTAATGGGTGTTCTCGGTTCTCGACAAGTCACGCTTCCGTTGTGGACTGATGGGTTCTGACTCTAGCTCATCGCTCGTGCTTCTTATGCGCGGCAGGCTGCGAGAGAAAGGCCGATTGTACGAATTGATGACGAGACGAGGGTCTTGAAACTAAACTATCTAGGGTTTCGTTCCATGACCCAGCTCAACAAGACGAGGGGGAAATTTCTGTAAAATTCGATTGGGTGTGTCTGCTTGTACAAAGTCCACTTCCCGCCCACAACAATCAAAGAAGTCTGCACAAAAGACGGGCGGCAAAAACCAAAAACCAAAAAAGAGATGAAGAGATAAAATAGAAGTGCAGGTCTGCACGAAGTGTTAAGTGCTAATCAGGCTCTATGCAACGACAACTCCGTCTACCGAAGGGTTCCACTGCTTCAACAAAATGAGCAGAAACCGGAAAATTGGTCACAAAGACCGTATTAGTCGAGGTTAGTATTAAGAAAATGGGTCGGTAAATAAGCGATACTTTTTTCGCTCATTCTTGTCCTTGCCACTTCACCGACATGCCCAGCGAGGGTCAGACCGGGATGAACCTCATCCAATTTGAGCCACCAGGGGGTGATGGTTCAGATCGGGGCAATCGCAGCGGTCTTCAACACCAAACGTACTGTGTGTATCGTCATCAGTCGTGTATCGCGAATATTGCATTTTTCATAACGCAATCGCTGACTCCCCGCTCTGAGGGCTTTCAGCTTTCTCTTCCCCATTGTAAACGAAGGGAGCTTCCTCTGTTCAAAGAACGCCGTCATTACTGCATTGCCGCCGCAGCATCTGCAAAGGTCCCCACAAGAGGTCCCTCATCGCTCTCGAGAGTCTTGATGCTAGCTGGACCATTCTTTTGCATCTCTATGGTCTCGTCTTCCGGAAGCCAGTCGACTTTGACACCGCTCGCAGGGTTATTGTCACCCTGGTTGCTAAGTTTTGATACGAGATGTTGGTATCGTGCAAGGCGTGCACCTTGACCAGCGTAGGCGAAAGGTGTCGTTGCTCCACGATTTGTGTTCTCTTGCGGAGCGATATCAAAGATGTCCACCATATTACTATCGCTCTAGGTTAGCATCCTTCAAGGCCCTTTGATCTCACGAACGTACTCTGATGTCTTGGCTATTACTCGTTGAAGGGCCTCGTTCTCTCGCTGAGCTTCGAGTGTATCGTTCTCTCCGTTTATAGCTTGGTCCCCGAAGCTACCGTATTGCATACCGTTTGCATCATCGTAGAGAAGGCGGTTCTCTTCCTCCTAACGGGCAAAGCATTAGCAAAGGGTCCTGCTGATATTGATGCGAGACTTGTGATCGCAAGATCGCTTGATAACACACCTCATCGTAGTTAGTACCATCACCCCTTCCCAAACATGATGCGCAAGCTCCCATTATTGCGTAGGTAATCGAAAATCTCAGCTACACATATCAGATCGTAAGGCGGACTAGATGTGGCGTACTGTCGCAAAGAGTCGGTTATTATCTCGGGAACATGGCCCGGAAGCGAAGAATAGAAGTGTTAAGGAGCGTGGAAGGTTGTAGCAGCTTGGTCGTACAGCCTCGTGACTTCGTGATTGCTTTCTTCGTGAGGCGCGCCTGCTTCACGACGTACGTTACTCGCTCAGTGGATCCTTCTTCAGGAACCCGAGGCTGCATCGGGTAAACAACGGCCCGCTCGCCACCACATCCATGTTGCTGGGACCAACAACAACGAACAATGGGCTTTATTCAACAATGAACAAAGACAAAAAAAAGATTTCCCCTAATGCTGAGGATGCGGCCAAGGTGATACACGAAGCGAGAATGGCAGTGAGGTATATTGTGAAGGATCACACTTGCAACCTTGTTCAGTGCCTATTCGTACTCGTCTCTGACGCTCCCTTAATACTCCCTTGACATTGGATACCCTGGGTAAGGGAGCATTAATATTCAGGTGTCTCATTTTTCTTCAATGCTTTTACTTAAGGGCATCAAGACCAGCGTCTGCCAATTGATTGTTGACTTTGCCCTAGCCAGCCCCGCTGTCCAGTTCGCGTGCTGACAACAGCGAGCACTTCTTCAGTGTGTACCCCTTCACATCTTGGCCTTTCAGTAAAGCCTTGTTTGAACAAACCCTGGCCCGCTTCATCCAAGGGATTGACTACACCAATGTCTGTTATATTGCCAATGTCTCTCTCTCTCATGAATTGACTTCACTCGAAGACATCCTTCGATCGCAGCTATTGCCTATGTCCTTAGCAATAGTTCTTGTCAATGTTGTCCCTTGAGGTGATACCCTCATCGCCCTGGGTTCAGGTTAAGATGTACGCAGAAAAAGATAACTATAAGGATGAGTCTCTCTCGCATCAACTGAATACATTCTGATCATCATCGACACTTCCATTCTAACAACCGACACCTTCTTCTTCTTCCTACTCTCTCAATCAAACTTGACTCACACATCAGTCCATTGACCTTGATATATCTTCATCTTCATTTCTCTGTCTCAAAATGGTCCATTTTACCCCTCTGGCAGCACTGGCCTTGGTGCCCCTAGCTCAGGCACGCTTCGACTGGTTGTATTCGCGAGACACCATTGCTCAATGCCCTCCTTGCTCACTCGAGAGCGAGCCCAGCGATTGTTCTCACACAGTGACCGTCACTAAGCCCTCTGGACCATACGAGACTGTCACTGTCTCAGATCCCAACGGTTCTTATCACACTGTTACTGTTACAGAACAAGATGGTCCCGGAAAGACTGTTACTATCACCCAGAACTACCAAAACCCTCAAACCAAGGTTGTGTACATCAGCCAGGGCGAGACGGTTGAGCCAGTCATTGAGACTATCACCGTCACTCGTCCTGGAAAGACTGTGACTGTGACTGCGACGGAAACAGAGACCAGTGAGCACATCGTCACCAAGAAGATTGATAGCTATCCCGGCCCAAAAACAGTTACCATCAGCAACGGCTACCCTGCGCCTAGTGCTGGCTCTCCTGACTACAATGGTGGAGTTGTCACTAAGATCGTTGGTGGCCATGGTGGCTATGAGAAGGATCCCGACAACATTCACACGGTTACTGTGGTCAAGGATGGTCATATCCAGACTCTGACATACACGGATGGCAACTACAACACTATCATCAAGACGATCACCCAAGACAACGGCCACGAAGAGGTAGTGACCGTTATCGGCAACGATCAGTATGAGGTTACCAAGACTGTGACTATGGAGAACGGTAACAAGGTTATCGAGACCATCACACCTGAAAACACCAACAACTATGTTGTCACCAAGACCATCCAGCAAGGTGGCAAGTACTATACCGTCATCGTCAAGCCTGAGCCGACCGTCAGCACTATCACCAAAGAGAACGGCGACTGCATTACTACTGTTGTCGAGGTTGATCAGACCTACACATTGACTGCTCCGGCCAAGTATGGAAGCGCTACTGTAACAGATGACGACTGCGAGACCTACACAAGGACTGCCACTTACACTGGTAAGCCTGAGGTTGAGGTCATTGTTTACGACCCGGAGACTGGCGACTCAACCTGCACAAAGGAGGACGGAAAGCCCTGCAACCCTGGCTACGACAATGGTGGTGATGGTAGCAAGGGCCAGTATGAAGACCCTACCAACACAAAGGGCCAGGACGGAAGTGGCAACTACAACAGCAACGCCCCTGTATACACCAAGATCCGCACTTACGGCAACGGTGATGTCTACACCGAGGTCCATGGTGCTGAACCAACTGGATGCGAATCAGCTGCAGTCTCCACGAGCATCGCTACTGTTTATAACACCGTGGTTGTGACAGTAGATGCGTCACCTTCAAAGGCCCCTACTGCCGAGCGCCGAGCAGCAAACAAAGTTCGGTCACCACTGTCGGTTCGATGGTGATGAATCGATTGAATAGAGCGTATACCTTTCCTTGAGTTCAAAATTGGTGGAGTATCTATTTTGGGATTTAGTTCAGCATGTGGTAGGAAGGTTATAATGCGGACATGTAATCAGTATTTAATGTAGTAATTAAATTTTAGTCTTTTTATATCGATACTTTTTTTTTTTTTGGAAGTGCTCAGTGCCGTGTCGATTTCACTCTGCTCTTTTGAACAAGCAGAGTAGCGTTACTTCTGCACGAACACTTCTGAAAGCCGTCAGGCACTCCCTAAACCTAGGTGTAACCAAGGGATATATATTACCGAGAGATAAGGCATCTGTGTATCAGTAGGCATATCGCCAGAGACCATCAATGAGCACATAAATAATAATCTGCGGAAGCATATATTCAGGACATACCCTATAGGGGCAGAGCGATGGCCAGGTCCAGTTCTTAATGTCGCACTGATGTACGTGAATGGATGCAAAATACTAGATACGGTGCATACGGATACATATCCTAATTCGAAAAGAAAGTTCTGTTTGCTAGCGGTGGACATCTTAGAGATGATATTAGCTTCGAACACACAATGCTATTGTGCTGGGGAATATACTGTGCGTATAAGGTACAGTCTAAGTGTCTTTGGCCCAAGATATGTGGGTAAACGTACAGTGCATATCATGATAGCTACGCCCTGGCACAGTACAGTCAACACGACTGGAACGCAAATCCAATCAACTGAAACCTTCCAACCTCATTCTTCACCACAAGCAATATTTGATGGGAACAATACCGAAAGCCACGTGCGATAAAGCAGAAGGCCTGAACCAGCAAGCGACTGGAATGATGGCTTCATATTCACGTTCCAGCGGCAACTACCTACAACCAGCCCTCATTTAGCGGCTTTCCAGCTCCACCAGCCTAGAACTTCGGCAGGTCCAAGACTCTGAATCAACGATTGAGACCAAGGCCCGTACCATGGAACACAAAGTATCCTTCGGCACTTCTTGATAAATTATGGGGCTACGAGAAGCTTATGTCTATTAGACTGGCAGTAGCACAGTCTAGAATGAACACCAAGTTCTCTGTTTCCCGACTTGCATATCGAGCAACGCGCAAGGGACTAAATGCTATCAGGGAATCCATCCTTCTTGACCTGGAACGGCTGAACTATAGAATTGACAATCGTTGAAGTTTACGAAAATGGAAGTGTCTATAAAAGGGACAATGACATTGCATGGACTGATCGGGAATGCGATCATCGCCAAAACGTCAACAATAACGATCTTCACTGCGAGTTACCGAAGTGGCTGAAGATGTCGACTTCCAAAGGACCCTGAATGATCGCTGCCACCTATTGCATCATATCCGAAGCTTTGGACCCTGGAAACACTATGCCACAAGATACGACGACGTATTCGCGCCAGCCAACAGGCACTCTTTCTCGTAATGCGTGTCCTCAAATCTAGATACCGTATCCGTCCTATCAATTAAAAAAGCCCCGCCTCGTCATCACCAATATCGTATAGCCTGTCTGATAAACTAGGTGAAATGTCTCTGATTTTACGAGCTTGGGTAACTAGCCACAAGTGTCTATTTACTGAATGTCTCAAGGATTTGTTTCCTTGCCACTTATCGCGCGATGTTGAGACTACACTAACAAAGCATGATATGATAGACGGCCTGCCTGGATTTACATACCTGTAGGGACCTGGAAGAGACTTTTGCCAAGTCTTTTTGACTCATTTACTATTTGAGGCTCAAATGGATGCACCAGTATGGAACTATCACTCCAGGGAGAGCCAATGCAATTGGCTCTCTGATTGAAGGGGCAAGTTGTGAGCAGGTGTAGGTAGTGTCTGGATGCCAACTTATTTGACAGGAAGTTTATCTGACTAGCCCAAGTCTTGCTATCCCCTGATCTACAGGCATTGTCTGGTGTGTAAGTCTGTCCGACCTTAGGGTCAACCTTCACAACTCTTGTTACCCACATTGCCATATCCGGCCTACGAATCGGATCGACGGCCATACCAATGTCAGGCGCCCGATACTCCTTTCCGTTGTTCCTGAACGCCAAGAGGCCAATCATCATGAGGCGTATGGCTTTCACGACGGTTGCGTACACCGAGCGAGGTCTTTACCACCCAGGCTGTGCCGGTGGGCCGCGTATCGTATAGCAACCAGCCTCATTGGGTCGAGCGTATTATCCAGATTCGATTATTGTCACCACAGGCGTCACACCCGGCTCTGGACCCCTCATAAGCCTTTTTGGACTCGACCGTCATGGAACCTATTGTCGACTGTTCCTTAAACGACAGGAATCCCAAAGTCGGGACCGCTGAACCTTGTTCTTGCTCATGGTTCTCGAATCTCTGTCTCTCAGGCACATGCAACTTTCCCTGACTACTTAGATATCAAGCTTCCCGCACACAATGATTCACTTACACTGAGTTGTCTTACCCGATAAAACCAACTTACAAGATGAAGTCATCAGACTTGCCGACTTCATACTCTAGGGCTGCTGCTCGGGCGCTGAACTGCACACGAGGTCACATCGGGTTATGTGCCATTATACTCATGTTGATGATGTCGACCCTGGTATGGAGACAGAGAGATTTGGTCGCCGTCAAACTTCCTGTCATGGAGCAACGACCGCCAACGACCCTCGATTCTAAAGCACCAACAATTGCCGGTATCAACGGAACCCTCGATCGTTTCTGGTCATCGAACGGAGAAAGTGTACAAGATCTGGTACACTGGTCGAAGCCTAAAGGCGTTGATAAGATTATGGGACTTGTATTTTATGGAAGACGACAATCGGTATCAATTCTTGATTGCTATCTCAAGGTAAAATTTGTCCACGCCGACTTGGTAACATCAGGCTAACCTCGACAGCGCAATCTTGCTAAGAATGGCGGCTTGCTTGATGGTGTCATCTTCGTGGAACGAACCAAAGACCCTCACGACCTCGCACTCTTGAAGAAACTCTTGGAAAGCGAGAGTTCATATGAAAAGTGGTCTGTTGAGATGTCAGGCGACGATAACTTTTCGAGTGGCTTTGGGAACTCCTACGACCGGGTTGAGGATCATGTCATGTATGTCAAGATTGACGACGACATCGTAAGTCTCACCGCTCGTAATTCGTTCCTGTGAAACCGGTACTAATAATATGTAGGTTTTCATGGAGGATACTGTTATTCCATCCATCGTTAAAAAGAGACTCGACCATCCCGAGTACTACATCGTCTCGGCCAATGTCGTCAACCAACCCCTTCTCAGCTGGGTTCACTGGAACTTGGGCGCCATCAGGCCCTATCTCCCCGAGGTCGACAGCGAAGGAAATGCCATGCCCTCGAAACAATCTGGCCAGAAGCCACTGGACTGGAATCCCTCCAACCTACCCCCATGGAACGGCCCTGAGGGATTCTCTCTCGATAACTGGGAGCACAATGATACTACTCATCGCTGGCTCCCTCTTGACAAGGGCGGTAAGGATCATATTCTCGACACAACTCCCATCGAAGCGACAGAGTATCATCCTATGGGCCGCGGCTGGACTCAGTGGACCATTGGCGCACAGGAACACTTCAGCTTCTTCGAAAACCTATGGAAGAAGAAGCTGTCCGCCTACAAGTTCGAAACATGGGACTTTCAATACGAGCGAATGGGCATCCAGTTCGTTGCCTTATTAGGAAGGGACATCAACCGAGCCAAGCCGATCGAGGCCGATGATGAGAACCACTTCTCATGTAACATGCCGCGTGCGCTAGGACGACGTAAGTGAAACACCTGAATTCTACGACCGAGGGTTTTGTTAATAGACTTTACAGACGCCGTTGCCGATGGACGAGGCGTTGCCGCTCATTACAGCTTCGGAAGCCAACGCGCGGGCATGGATCGAACCGATATTATTGATCGCTATAGGTCGTTCGCACGTAACAACATCTGTACTGGACCCATGCTGTGGGCTCCCGGAGATGACTAGTTATGTAACCGCATGAAAGCGATCGATCATTTTGCCCTTGATTTTGTGATCAACGTTGTTGGTATGTTTCATTGACTGCGACTTTATGCATTGATGCATCTAGCAAACATTCACTTGGAGCCCAGCCATGGAGTTCAGGAGTTGCTAGAAATTGGATGTAAACTTGTACACATATATGTTGGGGGTATATTAGAGCGTGATACTGACGTACATGGTCAAAAATACAATATACATAATCTTTTGTCACAGGGTTAATTGGAGTTCTGAGATTCAATCTGTATATTGTTTCCTTCTTATTTTATCGACAGCACTGCTGGTTGCTTGGAGTCTGCGTGATCACAGTACTTGCAACAATGTGGCACAAGATTTGAGAAGAAGAGTGATAAAAAATTTAGAGAACCTAGCAACGACGACCTGAAAGTATAATTTGTTCGTTTTCTACTTTTCAGTTCGTTGAGATGTCGTCCATCCCTATTACATCAGAACACGCTTGCTGGAAACACTCCTGTCAAAGATCGCAGAGGCTGTCTCAGTACAACTAGTTTGCATGAGCATAGCCAGAGTCGCACGGAAAATTACATAGCATTACTTCAGGCAAGCGACTTGGGGGGCGGGTAGTCCTCGAAAGTGTTGGACTCGTGTCGAGTGAGGTTGGTCTCCTTCTCGACCTGGGCGAGATCGATGTGAGCAACAGCATCGTCACCGTCGAAGATACGGGCGATCTCCTCGAGGGTGGGTCCCTTGGTCTCGACGTAGAAGTACCAGACGAAGATGAGTTCACAAAAGTCCCAGAGGGTGTAGAAAAGCATAAAGTTCCAGTGGTTGGGCATGTTGTTCCACGCAAGCTTGTTGGTTTGACTGTTGTTTGTTAGTCACTGAGTTTCCATCGTTGGGGAATCGAGATATAACATACTTTCCAATGGCAAGGATGGCCTGAACAGTGATGTTCATGATCATCATACCCTTGGCACGGAGGTGGAAGGGAAGAACCTCAAGAGCGTAGGCAACGAGCAGACCAGAGAAACCGATATCGTAGAAGATACCGAAGAGCCAGACGAAAGCAATCTGGGCATAGCCAGCACCAGTGTTGGAGTAAGCGACACCACCATCAGGCTGCTCCTCGGTGGCAGGGGTCTTATATTGGGAGTTCTCATAAATGCCACCGGTGAGGGTCCAGAGGACGAAAGCGAAGACCATACCGGAGATGGCAGTAAGGAAAAGAGGACGACGTCCGACCTTATCGACAGTGAAGGCAGCACCAATGGAGATGGACAGATCGAGAATGGTCTTTCCAGCAGAGAGCTATAAGGAGAAGAGAGTTAGTAAGGTGAATACTTGAACAATAACACTAATGGGACTTACGGCAAGCTTCTTGTTCTGCTCCTTGATTCCAGCACCCTCGTAAATGACATCCATGTAGTTGGAGAAGAGAGCGTTACCAGAGTACTGAGAAATGATACCGAGGGAGATGATGATGGCAAGACGCCACCGGTTACCGCTTGTCTTGAAGAAATCGATGTATCGGGTAGATGTGACAGACTTGTCGGCCTGGATAGTCTCCTTGATTTCACGGTACTGGAACTGAACGGTAGCGTTGTTCACATCACCACCAGCATGATGCTTGGCAAGAACCTGGAGAGCCTCCTCTGACTTGTCCTTGTTGATGAGGAAACGGGGCGACTCAGGAACCCACCAGATACCACAAAGCTGGATGATGGATGGGACAGCCTGGATGAAGGTAATGGATCGCCACGACCAGTGACCGTTGATGGAAGCAGTGCCCCAACCGACAACGGAAACGACTGAAAGTGGTCAGAGAGGGATGCAACTTTTGGAAAGTTTCGGTACTTACTCAAGGAACCCAAGTTCCAGAGACAGTTGTAGACAGCTGTAAGAGGACCACGGTGCTGGGGATGGCAGATTTCAGTGAGAAGCATGGGCGAGGACATTTGCGCCAGAGAGTTGCCGAAACCAAGAACAAATCGGCCGCCCATGTACACTGGAGGAATTAATTAATATACTTGAAAGAATGATTCGAGTGGGTACTTACTGCCGTAGCCATTGCAGAATGCAGAGACGAAAGAGCCAGTGATCATGATAACACAGCCAAGCATGATAGTGGGCTTTCGGCCCCAATTATCGGCAAGGTAGGGGACGATGAAGAAGGAGACAATGGAACCAATATTGTACATGTTGATAAGGATTCCGAGCTTGCTTTCGTTCTTCTCCTCGGGGAAATACTCCTTCCACTTGTCCATTTGTTGAGAGGTGTTGACCATCATACCATCGTATCCAGTGGTAGCCGAGGCGATCAACAGGAAGACAATGAGGAAGTAAAGCTTACGCAAGTGAGGCTCCTTGTACCAGATGACTTTCTCGAATCTGGGAGCCTCAGCTTGGGCAATATCGAGAGGTACCCGATCGCTATGGACTGGGACCTTGGAGCCGATAGGCTGGAGGAACTTTGGCAGAGCCATTGTGAGCTTGAAACAATTGATCAACGATGTGTTGAGTTGATTCTAAACTGGCCCAATGTATGGGGTAGTGATGCTTCTCGTGAGGAGAGATGGCCGAGTAAAAGAACTTCAGGGTTCCCCGGGTTTGCACTGCTTCTTATAGAGATAACATCTTGAGTAGCAGCAGCAGCAACGACACGAAACACCCCGGTCAAGTCAACCCCATGCATTGTCACCGTCGAACTCCAGAGACCGGGATAGTGTTGTCAAGTTCCCATGAACAATAATTCATGCATTGGGGCCGGAGCATGCACCAGGCACAGCGAGGTGGAGTTATGAGCCGGAGATGGTGTGTTTGGGATCACCCGGGACGGAAAGACGGCTATGGAGGCTTGGATAGCTCGTTTAGGTATTGAGTCGCTTGAATGCTACTCTGTCTGGGGGTGAGCTTAACTCAGGCATATAAAAATGCACCAGTGAGTAGGTTAGGTAGATCAATGCTGAGACGAGCTCCATCTGGGGGCCCGAGGAGTCTACTAAACATGGAGCAGATTGACCGGGGGAGGAGTGCTGGATGAAGGGTTAGGCCGCCAATCAGGGTTGATCAAGCGCTTGTTCGAGTAATCTCGACCTTTAATTATGGCTGAAGTCCATGAGGCTGGGCCGCAAGGAGGCCGTTATCCCATGCGTGCCACTCTTCTCGGCCGTTTGGATCAACAAGCGCGATGGTGGTCTGATGGACAAAAAACCCAAGTGATTTTTTTCGGTCATTTCCCAATCCCTTCAGGGCTGGTTCCGTAAACCAGGCATAGGCCGCTGCTTCGACGGCCGCGGGGTTGAAACATGGTCGTATTTCTGTAGATTGGACCCGCACGACGGGTTTAACATAGAGGAACTTAGCACCCGCCACTCCTGAAACGTTGCTCGCCTTTTGCTTATTGAACGACGTACTTGTATCACATAGTCGTACAAGCTTCGGTATTCTGCGATAATATGGTGCTGATGCCTTTCGTCGAACTTACTCGCCCCGACTGTTAATACCCCTGATGTATCCCAATCTGGGCAACTAGAGTTAAAAGTCTAGATTGATCGATGTAACCCTTACTGCTTGGTCAAGTTCATGTAAGTGCTGTTCATCCCTGTAGCCCACAGGCCAAGGTCTAGGGGCGATATTGCAACCGGGAAAGTAGATTTGGTATTCATCACCTGTTGTTGCTCTTCTCCGCCAGGACCAAAAAACGTGGAGGAGCGTGCAGAGTCCGGGGCTAGACTGGGGAAAGGGGGCCGGGGTAAGCGGGTCTGGGGTCCAAGAACCGTAGTTTGGCCTCGGGAGTCGTTGCCTGCTAGACAATGCTCTGTATTGTAGAGAAATAGCTTAATGTAGCCTACCAGTAGGCAAAAAGCAAAGGCCGTGGTGTGACTCTCAGGCTGGTTTCATCCTTCACATACTTGCTTTCACCGTCCAGAGGGTTTCAGGGTCTAGCCAATGAGATGTCACACGACAACTGCTTGTTCATGGGTTATAGGCAGGTTTGGGACGGATTGTGCTTAGCACG
>JAADJF010000286.1:0-73727 GCA_012932015.1 Fusarium acutatum | reverse complement strand
CATCAAATATCATCATTCAACCACGCTATGTCAAGAAGAAGCATAATATAGGTTACATCAATGGCCTTTGTGGTCTAGTATACAACACACCATTCCAATCAACGCCTTCCGACACCACCATGTTTTCTCCGTCATTAATACCTTGCACCTCAATATCCCGCCTGTTCCATCTGATACGCCGCTGTTTTTGCTCGCTCCCGCACATCCAAATCTCCATCTTGCTTCGTAAGAGCCTCCATTTTGGATTGAAACCCAAGCTTTCGTAACTCGTGCGCCCTGATAGCACAAGCTTGAGCCTCACCATCGTCATCCTTATAAGTGAGGTTGATAATGAAGTGACATAGCGCTACCCGGACTTCTCGATCTTTGCTGCTGGCCTGCTGCGCCAGAAGTTTCAAAAGATCTGTTTGCGCGATGATCATCTGCTGATGTCGTGAGATGCTCGCCGCGATATGCGTTAGGATGTATATAACGGCCACAATAATCTTGCTCTGAGGGTGGAACATCCTGGGCTCTCGGCCACTCGTAACTCGACGGGAAAAAGGTCGATGCACCTTGGGTCGCAGTTTGGAAGATAGCATCTCGAATAACCGTTCGCTTCCGAATTCATGCAGCAAAAAGTCGATCATCTCCGTTGTCTCATTCGTTGTCTCTGGTGACAGACCACTTCGAGGCCTTCCAATCAGGTTCCGAATCATGTCCAGCCCTTGTTCCTGGATCGCTACATCGTCATTCCGTGCTCTCCGGACCGGGTTTAATTCGGATTCTCGCACCGCTGCGAGCTTGTCTTCAACTTGTCTCAGCCTCGAAGAGTCGGCGGCGTTGAGTTCTCGAAGCATTCCGTTTGATCCGTAAATCCACCGATGGGGCTCGTCTGATGGTTGCATATCCACATCGTCGTCCATATCCAGTCCCGATGCTTCCCGTTCCTTCGCCAGCTGCAATGCCATGTCTTCCGTATCGTCGCAAACCAACTGCTGTAGCCAGTGAGATCCGAGCTCAGCCAGGCATGCTTTCTTCAGGTTGGGTCCAACGGCATCTACAAAGTGTTTGAGTGCCCACAATCCGTTCAAGCGAAGAGCCGGGTTTTGTGAGTGGGCGTGCTCGCAAAGAACAGTGACAACACCATTCTCGGCAAGAAGCTGTGACAATTAGTTTCCGTACTCTACCAAGATGGTTTCTTAAAACATACCTCTCGCACTGGGCTGACCTCCAGGACCAGGTTGCAGATAGCCGAAGTAGCAGCGATTTGAACATTGACGTCCGGATGTTTCATGAAGCGGAAGATGGGCAGCGCAACTCCGTGGTCAACCAAAGATGTTCGCAGAATGCTGACTGATCTTGAAAGCATTCGAACAACATGACATCCGGCAACGATCACGGAAGCAGGGTTGGCACCATATCCTGCGGTTTCCCCCTTTCTGGTAGTCTCGGCGCTTGGCTTTTCTGAGCCTCGCTCCTTTGCACTCTGCGGTCTTCTGGGATACTCCGAAAGGGACTCGACAACGTAGGAAACCACATCTTCGGCCACGAATGCCTTTCTGTAGTCTTCTTTACCTCCTGCGAGCCCTGCGATGGCCGTCAATGTGTTCTCACGCACTTTGAGTCGGTGAACCAGGAGCTCATTCTGACCCTCCTGACCAAGTTGGGCCACTGGGGAGTTGTTCTCAACCTCCATATCGACATCGGCATGAGGCGACCAATAATGCGACCGCGTGCCTTCCTTTACAGGAGTGTAGGCGTGCTTGAGAAGCCGACTCAACACAGGCACGGCTTCACATTCGTAGGCTGCCTTCTGGAGATACTCGCTGTCTGTAATCATGCGTGCCAAAACCACTGGTGCGCGCTCCAAAATAGTGCGTTTGACCGCATTGTCGACCTCGTTCACATCTGAGACGTCTTTGTCATTTTTAGCTATCATGCGGATGAGAAGCGGTACCACGAGAAGTCCTAGGCTTGCTTCTCTCTGCCCTTTGCTTGCTACTCCACCTTTGATAAGTGCAGCAAGAATAGCAGAGGCAAGGAGACGTTCATATTCACCTGAGCGCCTCACGAGTCGGACCAGCCAGGGAATAAAGGGGCTCTCAATCTCCTCAGTATCTTCAGGACTCGAACCCAGGGTTTGAAATCGAGGTGAATCCCATATAGCAGACGAGCTGAACTTGCTCAGAGAAGATCGGCTAGATGATTGCGAATCCGAAGAGCCACCTGGTGGTACGGAGCCGTAGGGGGATGAAGACTGGTTTCGGGGTAAGTTGATCGGAAGCATATACTCCATCGCAGTCACTGAATGCTGACGCATGCTGTTAGGGCCTGTTTGCTCGACGTCCGGGTTTCCGGCAGGCTCAAATTTGATCGGTGGGAATACAGCAAGAATAGAAGGAGAATTTGCCAGTCTACTTGCCCGATATTTTGAATCTCCCAGAATAGCACCGATAGCCTCAAGTATTGAATCCAATCTTAATGATTGGGGCGCCGCCTCGGGGAAAGCCTCAAAGAGCCCATCGTTCTTTGCTGAAGCATCAGCCCCCGGAACAACCTCTCCACGAAGAACCGCAACGCTTGCTAAACGGGTCGCTAGCGCATCTAATACTCCGGATGTTGCCAAAGCTTGTTGATGACGCTCTTCACGGCAAAGTCGAGATATCAAGCCTGCTGCGAGCGAAACTTGTGATTGTAGGAGGATGTTCGTTGAAGTGTTAGAAAGCATTGCCCCGAACGAATCGAGATATTGGGCAGAGAATACGGTATCCGCTAGAGATTCGACATCGATGGGCGAAGATGGGGCCGCCAGGGCAGAAGCATCAGCTATATCGGTCAATGCCTTGAGGGCTGCAACGACGAGTTGCGGTGCGTTGGTGAATGGCGATACGTTGGCCATGAGGGAGGGAATTGCGCGTGCCGCATGAAGGGGCGCAAGGAAAGCAGGTCCTCCTAATCATGTCCATCAGTAACTATAACCAGGCAATGTCGAGCATTTTGTTGAGAGCATACCGTTCGCAAAGCTCGCCACCAGTTGAAGCGCCTGTAACCTCACATTCTCATCTTCCGATAACGGCCTCTGTGGTAAAGGATACCGAGAGTCCTTGCCGTTTGGCTTCGCTGGTGACCTGGCCGAGGCCAATGTTCTGACAATTGGATCAAGAACACCCAAGCCAACCCATTGCTCTTTTCTTTGTAAATGGCCAATAATTTCATTCTTGAGAGCTCTTAAGGCGTCAGTCTGCTCGGGCAGTGTTCTAGCGTTTCGCAACTGAGCCAGAATCGGGTGGCTTTGCGCTCGAGCCATGATGACGGGTTTTTGTATTAAAACGAGATATGTTGAGGAATTTGGAGTCGCAAGAGAACGGCGCCGAAGAGGGGTTTTGTATGTAGCTGGACGGAATTACGTAGCTGTGGCTGCTATTCAATGGGGGGAACCTAGAAATCGAGGACACTGAATGATGTTGACGCCTTCACATTCAACGAAACAATATGCGCTGATAACTCCTGGGACTTGCTTGAGAAGAGAAGAATCGGGGACGAAGTGATTAGGGTTGGCAGATGGCGACACGATAACTGAGGAAATTGGGTTCCGAAGCTGCTGAAATGCAAGTTGTCAACCGTTAAGAAACATGCGAGTTGCTATTAAAGCCAGTCCGGGGAAATATGGCGTCGTAGATCACGTCAAGCAAGGCGGACTCCGAAAGATGGCACGTGCTTCTATCTTATCGCAGTGATAAAGAAATTGATCGAATAGCACTGTGGCTTGAGCAGCGACAGCGCTGGTGGTGGGCCACTGGTGTTGAGCCTGGTATAAGACATGATGTTGAAGCTATCATGAGTCCTCTTCTAGTTTGTCTGATTTAGTTTTTTCTCTTCAAATTCATAGGTTTCAGCCGAGTTTGTAAGGCTTTGTGTAACTGGTTTGCATTTCAAGAAACGTGGGGCTCGGTTTCTGTCTATTTTACTGCTTGAGAAACGTGGGACAATTTGACCTGATCAAGACTTGACTTGAGAGGGCTGGGGCAGTCAATTACGTTTACTATACTGATGTTTATGCAGTGAAGTGAATTATACCCATTGATTAAATCAGAACCTCAAAGAAGCCAAATAATTCGAGCTCAAGTGCGATCTTTTTCTGACTATACAGTATCAAGGGCGATGTTCTCATCCATTTGTACCACATCAATCGGCCACTTTGGTATGATAGCCGTTGGTTTCACAACCACTGTTTGAACCGCGGATTGAAAAATCGATAGCCAAGGGGCTATCGTTATCCAGAACTTTAGCAAGGCTTTTCCTTGGTGGATTCGAAAGTCACCAATGATTACTGGTGATACACTATGAGGACCCAATCGCCTGGAACATAGTTTCACATACCAATAAATTCAACTGGCCACTGAATTGGATTGAACAGGAAATGAAATGAAATGAGACTTACAAGATGCCATGCGCGAATATGGGCCTATCTTCCATGTTGCCTCATCATAGAAGAAGTATCTCGATAGGCGACCGTGTTCGTAATGACTCAATCAATTTCTGTTAATTTTATGACAGGTATCAAACCCACAACCGAGGCGCCTCAGAGACAACACTATAAACCCTTCCTCTTTCATCTCAGCTAGCCGCGTTAATATCTTAGACCGACTGTTTCGCAGCAACAACATCACAACGTCTCCGTAAACTCAATCTATCCTTCACCGAGCTCCGATTTTGGAATGATCCGCTCGCGGCATTTGAGCGATGATCTGGGCTGTGGTGATATGCTCCAACCTCTGACGGCTTGTCGTTCCGTCCACGTTGTGGTTTGAGTGGCTCACGAACGTCGAAATACAGGGCCAGGCTGTACGAGGCTCTTTCTGGGGAATGAGGTGCATCTGGGGTAACGTAAACCTCCTTCGTCTAAGCAAGGACCTTTAAGGTGTCTGACTAGTGGTCTAGTGCTTGAGCAGTATATTCTCATTATGTGCCGCGTTTTGCTATTGTGCTGATCATGCCATGCCATGGCTGAGTGCACAGTCCCCGAACTCGATATTGCTCTTAGAAGAGGTCAATGATCAATCACAAGAGCACTTTGCCTGCAGTCACGATACTTGCCTTTGCCTGGATCTGGTTTGCTCAAACACACACTGACGCCATCCTTACACCACTAAGGGATTCACCGTGGTCAAGAGATACATGCAAATTCTATCTAACCAATCACCCCGGTTAGTGGCTGGTGTTGGTTCAGGCCTCTTCTTTCGCTTGAGACCCCTGGAGAGGGGAATCGTCAAGCTTTGAGAAAAGATTCACCCATCTCGGGCCTGGACCTGTTGAAAGATTTGCTGTTCAGTTTGCCATCCGACCCGAGTCATTCTGCCAAGGTCTGCCAAGGCCGTTGAGCCAGTGACTAACAACCAGGCCTCCACTGGAGAGAAATTCTGCAGGGCAGCCGACCTGAGAGAGTGAGAGCGCGGTCCGGTCTCCATCCGGAGCAAAGCTGTACAGTTGCTTAGAAAAGTCAACGTGCTGTAACATCTGCTACCCATATCTTGACCTGTGGACCCCCGGCCCCGGGCTTGTCCGGTTGATTTATTACCCACTCACCTCACTTTCACTTACCAATGCTAGGCTTGCTAGCCCACCTTCGTCATCCCAAACTCTTTGTGCGCGTGTCGTATCGTATCTGACAAACATCAGCCACTCTCTCAAATACCATACCACCCTCTAGTTACCGTGCCATACCATACCATCCATACCACCTTGAACAGCCCAGGCCACTTTAGGATCTCTTGCTAACCCTCTAGCTTGGTATCCTTCGGTGAGCGTTCTTGTCCATAGCGCAGTTCCTGACACTGCAGATTGCGCCAGTGTCGCGCCCACATGGATTGATTGGAATCGATCAAACGCCATGATCTAATTCGCGATTCCACTAACCCCATACTTGACTTATCTACCGTATTGAGTTCAACCTCCAACTTCAACTCCTTCGTTGCCATTTTTCAATCTTGAAAGACCCTTGTCTTGCTTTACCGACATTCAACATCGCATCTTTTCAGCCCTACCAAAAACGCAGCACAACGCAACGCAACCTAAGCCAATCGCACACTACTACTTCAACTGGCCCAAAACCCTTCGATCCTCTAACCGTCCCGACGAACCGACAGCTCGATGATGCGCCGCAAATCATGCTGAAGACGTCTCCAGCCTTGTCCGCCTCCGCCAATGCCTCGCCTACTGCTTTTCGATATGCGACGTCGTCTCCTCAGCACTCCTCAAAGCCTTCGCCAGCTCTCCGGCGACGGCCTTCTACCCGCTCCGACACTCCATCGTCCGCCGACGCTATGAAGTCTTCTCCAATACAGCGTCCGAGACAGTATGTCGCGAATGACTCTGGTATACATGGCTCACCCGAAGTCCAACGACCGCCGTCATCAATTTCTCAAAAAGCCTCTGCGCATCCTGCACAATCACCTGCCCCCTCACGCCCTTCTCAGGATCAGACTGTGCAGCAAGACCAAGGCCAAGCACTAAGCGGGGTGTCACCAACTAAACGTCGAAGCTCCCCCACCCCGACCAATCCAGACGCCGTTGCTGCTGCGAACTCTTCACCACAGACGAGTAAACGTGCCAAACCTGCTACGCCGCCACCAAAAGTGTTGCCAGATCGTTATGAGCTCTGTGCTGTAGAGGATATGGTAGAGTTGGTTGCGCATATGTTGGCAGAGTTGATCGCTACGAATGACGCCATCCGAATTTCGAATGGCGGACTGACACGCTTTCACTCAAGGTAGATTGCGGCTCTAATCATTCGGATTTTATGGATTTAGCTAACATGATACAGAACTGCACCTGGAATTTCGGTTCGAGATTACCTCCACCGTTTGGCTAGACATGCGACCCTGACACCGCCGCTTCTCTTGGCCATGGTTTACTACATTGATCGGCTGTGCGCCATGTACCAAGAATTCACCATCAATACGTTGACTGTGCATCGATTTTTAATCACTGCAGCTACAGTCGCTGCCAAAGGGTTATCAGACTCTTTCTGGAACAATACCACTTATGCTAGGGTCGGTGGCGTTCGAGTAGCAGAACTCAAATTACTGGAGTTGGAATTTCTCTACCGAGTCGATTGGAAAATTGTTCCAAACCCTGAAGTCCTCGTGGCATATTACAAGGGTCTAGTGGAACGAACCCCTGGCTATGTTTTAGAATCGGATGGTTCAGACGACGAAGACGAAGATGAGGATGATGACCCCGAAGACGGAGAGAATGAGCACTCAGACAGTTAGACTTGACACCAATTGGTTCTTTGTTTGGCATCGAGTCCGACAATCCCTCCAATTTCTAGGATTACCCAACCAAGCTGGTTGTGCAGCCAGGAGGTTTTTCACTAATTTCATTAACGGAACCATGACGAGAGGAAAAGAGTTGATTCTGCATAGCACTGCATTTACAGGCGTTGGGGATCATGGCGGTTTTATTCCGAATATATTGAAACGGTACACGGATGGGATGGAATGCAAGGGTTGTATGATGTTAAACTTTCTGTACGAGAGCGTCTAGACTCAACTATGAGCATTCACTGCAATCTGCATCTCATGATTAAAAATTTCCTGATCAAACCGATCAGAGCCTTGCCTGTTGTGCCTTATAGCGATTATCTTAACTGTGCATGCCTATTGTTCGTTGAAATAAATTAGCCGACAATCTACCGCCTGATACTGAAGCTACCTACCAGGAGGTACCCATGTGTCGTTTCCAAGCTCCAGAGCTGCCATACTCACCAACCATCAACTACATCACCAATCAAAGGCGAATCATTGCCCACTGCTCGTAATGAGGATCACAACCTTCCTATCAACCATCTGCGCCGCTGCGCTCGTGGCAGCTGAGCAGCGCACAGCTCAAGTTTACATCCAACCTGTCCTATCTTCACCCTCGTCACCTCAAATCCTAGCTGAAGTCGCCTACGACGCCGCCTCACTCACCTCCACTGAGATCGTCTCCTACGAGGCCCCTGAGCTGCCCGATTCTGCATCCCTCATCCGTATTGGAATCTACGACCCCAAGTCTTCGCGCTGGATTGCTGGTACAACTGCTGCCTCAACGGAGAACTTTGATCGCGGTTACGCGCCTACGATATTACTCTCTGTAGATGAGAGCGGGGATGTGCGCAGTGTGGCGCTTAAGGGTGTGAGAGTCGATGCTGGCCAGACAAGAGATTTTGGGCCTAAGGCTGTTGTTATCGCGGAGAAGAAGGGAGCTCAGCCTGAGTTAAACAAGCCGGTTGTGCTGTCACCAAATGGTAAAAAGGCGGCCGAGGAGGAGCCCAAGTCTCTTTTGCAAAAGTGAGTATTGTTGAGTCGAAATGAGAGAGTAAAATGCTAACGTTTGAATAGGTATTGGTGGCTTATTGCTATCGTGGTTGTCATGTCGATGGCTGGTGGAAACGAGAAATAGACTTACATATGCAAACTGACGACTCTAACCAACCATTTCCGCCAACTATTTCCTTTTAAATCATCGTGACTTATATTGTTGCCGACCCAGGCATTTGGGTCTGTGGGCTGCGCGTGTGTTTGCGCCTACAGGAACGTGATGATCTTGGCCATAAGGTCGAAGATGACCCGGAAACGGGGTTCGTTTTTCTGTGTGAATATAATTATCAAGCCCAACCATGTCTATGGGCCTCACCGTTCCTTTAGAAGCAGTGCTCATTTCACGATAGCATTGTAAGATTGTCAGTCAAGAAAGACCAAAGTCTCCCTGGCTCTTTCTTCCTCTCGTATGCCCGCTGCTTAGACTTTATAGCTACCTACGGTAAGGTAAGTCGGAGGGAAAAGGGGAAGGGAGTTACTCGGACTTTATCATCATCATCAACATCATCGCCCAGTATGACTTCATCATGCTGGAGGACTTGTCGTCGGAGCTCCGGCTCCAGATCATTGAGCTTGCCAAATATCGCATTCCTTTGTGCAAAGGTGAGCTATTCTTGTTAGAACAAGCCAAAAGCTCGGGGAACCCCTTACTATAGCAAAGTCTTCCTATGGTATATAATTGACTAACAATTCTTGATATTCAAAACATGTTAGAAGAGAGTTGCGTTGAGCTCAAAGTCCTCCCAAAAGTTCAGATTCCTCGTGCGTTGACGTTACAGAGAACTAATTCAGCACGTTTGGCAACACATTGAGCTTTCAGCGTATGAATAGCAGCTTGGCTCGGAAGACGAGAGTCATAAAACCAAGAAATTAAACCACATAGTCGTCAGGAACTCCATTTCAAAGCTCTTCCCCACATTGGGTGGCTTGAACGAGGAGTATTCTTTGACCTTTGAGTTCACTATTCAGGCTCCAAGCGACTCACATCATCGGTATTCACACCTCCATTTCAGTAGAAAAGGAAACCTAGAAATCGATTTTGCCAACTCGATTATGTCACGAGGGCCACCGAAGTTGCGTAGCAAATCCAGCCCTGAAGAGCCAGAGTACTGGGGATATACAGGAAGATTGTTTGCAGTGTTGAACCCGACATTCCGGCAACTGGCAGCCCCAGAGGTGCCTGCGATCAAAAAATTCATTATGCGCCGTCACTCCCGCCGCCAATTTCGCCCATGGACACTGAGGCATTACTGGCGAAGTTTCCTCAGCTTGAGAGTTTCGTGTGGGAGCCGTCACGTCTCCATTGGGGAAACCGTAGACCCCTACCTCATGGTCTGCAGTGTTGGTCAAGGACAAAAGGCTACGAAACTTACGGCGAAGGTAAGTTCATAATTCATTGATGCAGCTGTATTATGGCCAATTTTCTGACGTCTAATAGAGCTTGTATATCTTTTCGGTACTAGTTTACCACTGTAGCTCAAGGACTTGCTTATTTTCGAGGACTTCAATGTAGCATTTGCCTATGGCGCTGGCCAGCCATACCCCTTCAATCATATTCGTCTCATGGCAGATCCTTGACTTACCGCAGCACTCGCACGTGGAAGTTCCAGACTTACACGGCTTTATATCTCATACATGATCGATGCCCAGGACTTCTTCAATGCCTACCAGAAAGGCCGGGAATGGCAGCACTTGGAACCGATAAGCCTGACTTCTGCCTTGCCTGCTCCCTGTTCGAGCAACGATAAGACCTGCGAACTTATACGTACGGCTAGCGAGTTGCCCTTAGTATGCCGAAGCTGCAGCCCGTTTGCATTATGGAATGAACAAAAAGGCATCGCAGCAAGCTTCTTCTACCACAAGGGAGACGTGTGTATGGTAGGGCAAGAGAACTTAGAAGATTTATATACAGCCTCGTGTTTTAGAGGCATGGGAACGATTTCTTAAGGACATTCTCATTGCCCCACAGGAGATTTTGGATCCTAATTCGATCGAGTCTCATGGCGATACCATCGTACAACTTGATCTGCCGGACGGTACTGTGGACCCAATATCTCTCGAACAGATATGCGATGAGAATCAGTACGTTGCAACGGCCATAACACTTGAGTAAGAGAGCATTCTGTTAATGATGAAAAGGCATTGAAGACTAATAAAGTAGGCATATTATGAGAGTCAGAAAGCTTCTAGTATTAAACAAGGATGGCACTATATACTGATCGAAAGGCTTATCAAGATATACTGAACTTACCAAAGTCTTTTCATTATATAGAAAAAGGTCCTAATTTTTCTTGCCTCGCCTTGCCCATCCCGTTAAACTTGAAGACAGTATTGAGTGTTCCCCAGCAGATCATGTGGGCGACTTGGCATAGGTAACTTGGGCTACTAGTCTACATCGGGCTAGATCCATCAGCTCATCCTCCACTCCACTGGTTGCCATGGATATTAAGGGAGCAAGATCTGGGTCGCACTTGCAGCTCAGCACCCACAGCTCGCGCCGCATTTCAACCTTTGCATACATCGACTTCATTCACCTCTTTTTGCATTCACACCGCTGCCAAACAACATCGCACTTCACTCCTTGACTTTTCGTAAAAGCAATACCAACGCAACGATGGCCGATAACAACGCTACTCTTCCCCAGGATCCTTCCCAGGTCCAGGGCGCTACCTTTGCCGAGGAGAAGGGAAAGGGAAAGGCTCCTGCTGAGCAGATGACTGAGGACACTGCTATGGATGAGGATGACGACGATGACAGCGATGATGATGATGATGAGGAGGTATGTGCTGCCGTCCTCCGATACTTGCTTCTCGCCAATTGCTAACATTGATTTTATTAGGTCCCCGAAGCTGGTAATTACACGCACCTGCAAAACCCAGACCATGAAATCAAGCTAACCCACGCGCGCAGATGAGGAAGATGGCTTGGAGGAGATTGACCCCAGCAACATCGTCGAAGGTCGCCGTACTCGAGGTGCCCAAATTGACTTCGCCAAGGCCGCCGAGCAAGTCCCTGCCGACGACGAGGATGAGGAAGACGATGAAGACTTCCAGCCCCCCAACGAGGACACCAAGATGTCTGACTAAATGCACGCCATGACCTCATCTGATGGATGTTTATGGAGGGGACAGTACGATGTTATGAATTTTGAAACTGAGGAAAAATAAAAAGGCGCGGGCGCGGATGATTATACCTGTTTACCCAGTCTCTGGGCTTGGGGATCTAGGCGGCACGGAGTCGTGGATAGCATCAGCCACCTTTAGCATTCAACCGCTTTGCATATGTACTGTACGCGTGCAGTTGCGTGCACATATGAGCAATTTGAAATGTCACTAATACAGTCAAAAACCCTGTGCAAGATCAATATTGTGATGCTTATCACGCGCTGATTTGAGGAATTATAGCTGTGCTGAAGCTATGCCTGCTCTAAGCTCATGCGCCATGTTTGACTCACTTATGCCTACCATCCACAGTAAAACCATCATACTCGTCATTACATACGTAATTAAGTGCCCATCTCAACAACAACTCAACTTAATCGTGACTTGTCCTCAAGTCGAAATTCAACATCGAGCTCCAGGCCATGACACGGGATTGGACAGCCCCTCGGTACGTATCCTCCGTCCTCCCCAATCCAATGAGCCAGACCGCTGTCATCAGCTAAGAGAACACCTAAGAAAAACAACCAGGGTATCGTAGGGGGAGGACCCAAGATTCGCGAACCCCTCGATAATTTTTTTAATCTTCATCTCCTTTATACACAAACCCCTTCTTGGCTTGTCCCCCCGGCTATCTGGTCTCGACAGAATAGTCATGGCGCAACGGTACGACGCCCCTTTGCAGATGGTGGCAAATCGCATCATCGGAACCCGAACAATCGATTCGAGACAGATTATTGACAGCGCATCATAGATTCGGTGCATCGTCGCTTCATCAGCGCGACTCTCGCAGCGCTCTCTTCGAGGGCTACACCGGCGACGCAGCCTCTCGACGACCCGTTAGCGCGAGCCCAAACCGAGGATACGGCTACGGCGGATACGGAGCCCCCTCGCCTTCGCCCCTTGGACAGGGAGGTTTTGATGCATCGAGACCTGGTTCGTTCCGCTCTGCGACGCCGAACAAGAGGGGCCAGTATAGCGATGCGGTGCTCAATGAGCTTGAGAGCCAGAACGATGCGCAGGTGGAGGGTATTCTTGGCAAGGTCAAGGTGTTGAAGGACGTGAGTTTTACTCCTTTCCAAGGGTTGTTGGTAGTGGAGGAGCTGACAGTTGGGTGATAGATGACGGTTGCGATTGGAGACGAGATCCGTGAGTCCTCGGCGCTGGCGGAGAAGATGAACGATAGTTTCGACTCGACACGCCTGCGACTTCGTGGCACTATGAACCGCATGCTTGTCATGGCTCAGCGAACTGGTGTTGGCTGGAAGGTCTGGCTCATCTTCTTTGCCGCTGTGATCATGCTTTTCATCTACGTTTGGCTATTCTGATCTCGAGGTCTTCACACGACACGACTCGAATCATCGACTGAAGAGCATGGAGACATTTATTGACTGAGAAAAAGAAAAAGAGCTGTACGATGTGCATTCTGAAATGGCGTTTGGATGGGCGTTTTGCAATTTACAATAATGCATGATAATCGGTGATCTTGGCAGACACGGGAGAAGCATTACATCACGCAACGATCAAGTTGCCCTCTACAAAGGTTGTAATCACACTTCTGGGCAAGCCTGTGGCCAGCAACCCATCTTTCACTTACATATCGAAAGACGGGAAGCGCTCAATTTTAATTCTGCTTTGATAATGAACAATGAATGGGTATATAACACTGCTGTCTGAACTAGTCTATCTATTGATCGTGTCGCATTAATCGTAAAGTGCTAACCGTGACGGGCTCGTCGTCCAGCGGGACTGCTCTGCATAAAACTGCTGCCGTCTTGAGAGAGAAGGTTACTTAGATCCATGCTGGCGCGTGGATGTGCCATGCTAGAACGGCCCTGGAAAGTAGGCGACATAGGACGAGAGAGGGTTGCAGATCGAGGTGCGAAACTAACGTCAACATCGTCTTCATCATCGTCCTCGTCGTCCTTGGATGACTCTTGTTCACTACTGGAGATTTCGGCTTCAGAGTCGGTATGCTCGTAGCCGCCGCTCTCAGCCTCGGGGATATCTTCGTCAAGATCGGCGTCCATGTCCATGCCAAGGTCATCGTCTTGAGCGAAGTCTTCCTCGTCAAGAAGATGGCCGTTATCCTCTTCCTCTTCGAGCTCTTCGGTGTCGCCGTACATGTCGTTAGCATCCGGCTCACCGCGGACAAGGGCCTCCCGAAAAGCGTCGTCCCCCATCCTCATACGTGCTTGCATGAGATCGTTCTGGCGCTCTGCTCTCAGAGCCTCATCATCTGTTTCTTCACCATCTTCTTCATCCTCTTCGTCCTCTTCGTCCTCTTCGTCATCGTTCTCATCCGCGTCATCGTCGTCGCCAAAAGCATATCCTTCTTCATCAGCATCAGGAATTTCATCATCTAGATCTTGAGCTCCGTTAAGCTGAACATCATCCATGGTACCCTCGCCAGGTATACCCTCCGCTTCAGCTTCAGCTAATTCTTGAGCTAATTGTTCTCGGCGCATTGCTTCTTGGTGCTCTTCTTGCTCCCGCTTCTCCTCACGCATCTGGTGCAATGTCTTAGGAACACCTGGGGGTTTCAGCCAGCCGCTGCCATAATTCTGAACGTTCAGTCGTCTTCTCTGCATGTACTGTTCGTCTGCGGCCAATCGAGCGAGAGCTGATCGCTCAATGAGCTTTGTTCGTTGTCGGGCCTGGTTTGCGCCATTTTGAATGTTATGTGTATCACCGCTAAAGTCGTCGAGAGGTCCAGGTGGGGTGTAAGGACTGCGAGAAGATCTGTACCACAAAGAATGCGACTAAGTATATTAGCATTCATATTTAACTAAATCGGTAACAGACTTACGTCTCGCGGTGTAAAGTCTGGTAGTGTGGTGAACATGATAGCCAGGTCAAGACGCGGTCGCGTCAAGCTGTTAGGTGTAGCTATTGATGTTGTATTGACTTGACATTTCCAGGACAACCTTAAGTTCCCTCTTACGAAATGGCGGGGCAATTCCCGCCATAAACGCGCTTCAGCGTCTAATAGCCGCCATTGGTGGGAACCCGTTGTCGAAACAATGCAACATTACAAGCTTCACATAATGTTAATGAGTTAAAGGATTTGACAGGGTTCTTGATCAAAAGGTGATATGTGAATTATGAGACCTGAGTTTTGCTGGCTGTGAACATCTCCGGTCGACTAAACACTACCTCAAATACGGCTGAATATTTTTCAGCGGCTGGGTCGGCTTGACATGAGCGGTTTACAGCAGAGGGCAACACCTTGCTTGTTCTAGACTCATGTCTCTGATCTGGGAAATGAAACCCCCAAAGAGCGACTGCAACTCTGTCGATCTGAAATTGAACTGAACTCACCGCCTTGAGCCAAGCTTATGATTTCCCTTCGGAGACTTTCTGATACGATCAACAATGAGGCTGCAGGGAGAGTCGGTGGTTTATTCATTTTGTTTGGTAACCAAATCTTCGATTGCTGTGTGCTGTGCCTTGTGCTGCCTCAGCATTGGATGGATGGTATCTCGACAACCTCCTGCAACGTCGCTTGCGTTACTGCCCTGTACCGTACAGCGCTAGACCCTTGCTTCATGCAAAGAATTCGTTCCATACCTTGGTAGGTAAGGTAGCTCGTAAATTACCTGTAGCAAAACTCGAGTTGGACATCGGAAGAAGTCGGAATCAGGAGTGGGAGGCTCCCTAGCAAGCAGTGAGCACAGCAAAGCATCCATAGCAACTCCGGAATTTGGCCGCAAAGGCCGTCGGCCTCTCTCCGTCGACCTCGAACTGAATGAGCTTTTTTGGTTTTGCTCTGGGTCTTCGGGGATCGGGAAGTTGGACTCTGGGCATCTCTGGTTCATAGGTTGAATGAGGCTATGTCCACGGATTGACGGCTCCGCAAGCCCGTAATGGAGATGCACTGCACTTACTGCAGACAGCCCAGCCTAATAATGTAGGCTACAGCGACAGCAGCAATAAGAGCAGCACAAGTTACATGAGATGCCGTTTAGCACCGCCGAACTCGCTGTGGTCCACAAGCAGTCTCCGCTCAAGGCAAACCAGCCAGCAACTCGCTTTTATTTATAATCTCTCAACTCTTGATTTGAGCTCCTTTCGGGATCCATTCGCCCGCCGCCGTTTTAGTATATTTTATATGCGGTATCAACACCGAGAGATAAGCAATTGTGGCTCCCCGCGCTAGGAAATACGGCCAACGCGAACGAGATCTGGTAGCATTGGACTGGATCCTCTTGAGTCTTGACTGTAATGCGGCCGAGATGAGTTGAGGGCGTACGTATTCGTGAAAGACATATGCTGTCATGTCTAACGGAGGACAAAGACCGTACTGTACTCATCATGCATCGGGGAGCAGTGACTTGAGATCCGTACAAAACTCCTCAGATGTTGTCTGTCTTTCCCCAGACCACATGTTTTTCCAGCTCTTGCTCTTGCAGCCATGGGCCTCTCGGTGTTGTACCGGTTCGAATTGCCCATCTCAGTGACGTCTTTCATGCAAGCCCACTGCAACAGCAACACTTCAGAGAACCTAACCTCGCAGGCAGGGTCCCCGCAGGGACTCCCGAAGCATGGTGAGACAGGTGCATCTGCGCGATGGCGTCGACTAAAGACGGCGCTAGACGATCTTCTACCCTTGGCACGCTTTGGCTGCCGTGTGTGTGGTGTGCACGGCACGAGCTTGTTCCGTTTTAGTGCACCTGGAGAGATAGTAAACGGTGGTTGGCTCGAGATAAGAAACGACTCGACTTTGGAGACCCTGATTGGTCGCCTCTCTCAATTTTATGTTGTCCATCTTTTGACTGTGAATCTGTGAGATAATGAGGTGACGGCGATGAACATCACACGTGTAAGTGCCTCCCATCAGCGATCCAAGGCGCTGACTCTGACTCCGAGAACCAAAACGCTCACGTTGGGGGTCCATGTCCTCGGCTGGCTCTCAGATGCGCTCGGCGACTCTCAGAAACATCCCGAGATCCCAGGGCGTAATTTCAAAATTCAACTCCACTATGCAGTGTGGCCTGCTTCTCACGCGAGTCCAAGAGGGATATTCCATAGCGGCAATGACCGTAGTTGAGGCAAATAACAGGACAGGGAAACGACTCTACTTATTTCAAACGTTGTAATGCTTGCGTCGACGTGGCATACTGACAGGCAGAGACAAGCAAGACATGGTGGAAGATCATAGCCAGCCTAGAGCCTAGATGATAGTCACTTCATGTACCACACCAAATTACAACAAATGAGTTTAACGTAGCAATAATCTGGCGTTTGCATGTACGTAGGGACACTGGTTAAGGTAGTGAGTGGCACACGGACGGAATCACATCTCAAATCTCGCACAGAGAACCCAGATGCAACACCAGCATCCAGCTACTCGGACTGAAGTGCAGTGTAGGTAGTGCAGGATGGGGGTTGATAGACGAAACAGGCCCATCTCAAGCTCCCCCGCGCAGCATCTGTACGTCAAAGGTCCCGCCCCAGGTTCACAAGGACGCTGATGCTCATGGCTCATGGTTCCTCAGTGCTGCTCGTAGAGACAAGACAACGTGGGCGCGACATCGGACTAGCTGGGCTTTGAAAATGGCAAGCCATGATTGGTATCGCAAGTTAGGAGGTTGAGCTGATCCCTGCAGAGGAAGGTTTAACGTTCCAGCCGGCGTCGCACGGATTCGCAGCATCTTCCAGCCATTCGGCGCCATCCATTCAGACCCTGGCACTCTAGACACCCTAATCCATGAACTCGAGACGCTCGTCGGGAGTCAGAGTGCGGTCGTAAGTGGTTGGCTCGTCGTTAGCGGCAAAGCAGTCCATCCCTCGGCCGTATTTCTCTTACACGAAACCATGTTGCAAAGCTATTCACAGATTGACAGCTTGGCGGATAGATATGCGATAATAGGTAGCATAGCTGCCTATTAGCCTGTGCTTGATTGGACGCAATAACGAGAACATGCCCTCTCCGCGTCGGTTAAACAGATCAGATTAGGCTCCATGAATGCGGAGAGCGGAGCATAGCGGAGAGGAGCGATTTCAACGGAAAACAGGAGCGGCGGAGGGTGTTGCGGCTATGGTCCAGGGTGGGAACGTTGGAGAGGAAACAACAGCAAATGAGGCCATTCATGAAGGTTGATATTTGTATTAGAAACAAATTGACTGGCTGTAGGAGGCTGACCGAGCTACTGACCGCTAAACTACAATCTTACGGGGTTGCAGATGGAACGCACCTAGTCGTCAGGTCAGGTCAAGGGAGGAGGTTCAAGAGTCAGGCAACGATCATGGAGTGGGTTGATTCACAACGCGGGGAGTCAATACAATTATGAGGGGATCCATGGGGAATTACGGAGTACCCTGTTAATTAATTAGGATACCAGCATGTATCGAAACAGATACATCTTGCCACTATTCGATTGAGCGACGTGTATCCTTTTTTTCGAAGACTTAGTTGTTGGCAGATCTCAACCCTCCAAGACTAGATCAGAAATAGAGGGCTGCAGCAACACATTTCCTATTCTGGTTCGTCTAATATGCTGCGTTGTGCATCTCCTAGCACATTGATATTCAAAAAGATGTGCGCGTTTGCTTTCGCCTCCAAAGAGGAATCTGCCGAGGATACAGGCCGATCTACGGAGGAGGGTGAGCGGAACACGGCGGACGGGCGCACCTCAAGGCTTAAGTCGAGGGCTTCAAAACTGAGTTCGGAGGAATTTCCGAAGCCTGAGAACGGGAAGTCCGTAAGGTGATTCTGAATAAAAAGTATAGAGAAATAAGGGATAATGGTATGCATAGTTGGGATTTGATACAAGGAAGCAAGGTGTTGAACGAATCGGGGAGTATGGAACGGCATGTACAGCATGATGAATTTGGAGAATAACACGATGGTTGAGAAATAGGCCATCCCTAGGCTTTAGCAACCCTTACAGTTTGTGTAACCAACATGTCAGCGGAAGAGATGCCGAGAGTAAGAGGTGAGACGAGAAGTCCTGAGCTTCCTAATGCTGATACATTCGAAAGGTGATGTTGCTCAAACCGTGGCATGTCAATGATGGGAGCGTCGTACAAATGCCTGTAACCTCATTTGCTTGTGGCTGTTTCCTGGCATGTGCGTTTTCCTCCTCCTCCCCTCCCCCAATTCCCGTCTACTCTACTGCATGTGGGAAACGGTAGGGAAATGGGGCCACGGTAGGGTCCATGCCGTGCACCCACCTCGAGTTCGGAGCCAGCACGCCGAGGACAGGCTCTCAAAAGCACTATAGGTGAATGATGGCTTGTGAACACTGTTATTCTTTGGAATTGTATTTTGGATGAGGTTAAGGAAAAGCAGAGCTAAAAGCAGTACACAAGGGAATTGATGAAAGTCAGCTTTCATGTGAAATACCATTTCCTGACGTCCATCATACCTAAGTAACTTTTGTGCCTACAGAGGGTGCTCTTCAAGCCATCAACATCATCATCATCGGTCCCCCCACTGCGCTATGCACAACCCCGGTATCTCACTCTGACGCCGCATTCTCGACCTCGACCATAGGCTCTCTCCAAGCCCTATTCAAGATATACACCCCTACCGAACTGGCTTTCCCCCTCATATTCACCCCTCCCTGGCGGGTTCCTCCCCTCCACGCACGCCGTAGCCGCTCCATTGGATTTTTTTTTTTTTTTTTGGTGTTCGCTTGTCCATTTTCCCTTTCGTGGGGCTTTTTTTTCTGAGCTGCTCCGAAGCTGGACCCAGTTGGATTGACCCAAGAAAAAGAGGCAGTGAACCATTGAGCTGTCACTGTTACTGCTATAGTTACTGGAGCTGCTATTGGACTGGCGTTCTTTTGCTGGACGGCTTCGGACATCAATTCCCTTTCTCCCGTGCCCTCCACTTCCACTCTCACTCTCACTCTCACTCTCACTCTCATCTCCCGCCCATTCATAAAAGCAGAGCTGTTGCCCTCCCCCTCCAACATCTCTTCCCCTCTTGATCTCTTCTTCCTACTGCCACTGCTCTGTCCCCTCGCGTTCGCCTCTCCTTAGAATCTAACGTGCCCATCCTGCCTGCTACTGCACTGCAAGCCAGTCGCCTTTTGATACCCATTCGTTTTACGAATAACCTCTTTGGTGAAGAGGACCACCACTTGGTAAGTTTGTGATGAGCATTCCCTATCGAAAGGAACGATTTCCCGCCTGGAGCCGAACTGGATTCACTTCTGCATCTCCCACGACATCTGGTGCAGCTCCTCGACACAGAACTATCTGGATAAACGATATTCGGGCCATCGCTGCTCATTCTTGAGACCTGAACTGGCGACATACCGAAATCACATGTCTCAGACGACAAGTGAAGGCAACATTTCTAGCGGACTAGCTTTACGGGCCTCTCCGATTGCGCTCCTCTGGCATTGGTGGCATTTGTTTCCATTTCCAACAGTTGGTGGCATCGCTGCAGTGACGTCCATCCCCAGGCGCGTCTTCGGCCCCCCTTGTCTTAGCCGCATGGCTGCATGGTTAGGTTGTTAGCATTGCGCAGTCCATCATTGGCCCTGTTGCTCTAAAACATCCCACTCCAATGCAGCCAGGACAAGGGCCCCGCCCGGCAGACCGCCGATAATTTGGTGGGTCGATGGCCCAAATAAGACAGCTCAGAAGCTTGGTCGAGAGCCTGCATTGTCTTGGAAGTGGATGTTATGAAATGGACATTTCAGTATTGTCATGGCGCTGTTGCGCTCGAGGATGCTACGCAAAACCATTCAGCCAGACATAGAGGCTGCAGTGAGAGCTGCGGGCGCAATTTGGCGGGGCATATTCTCTGGTTTTGAGTTATCGTCAGATTTCCTTATCTCTACCCGAGGCCGGAGCCACCAACGTTTTTTTTCTATGAGCGACCCCTCAATGAACAGCAAACCCTGGACTGCCTCGGACAACCTTTCGGAACCTGTTTGAGCTCATCGGAACTGGTCCTGCAGCCTATTATACGGAGCGCGTTTAATTACCATATCTTCCTTTTACCCGTGCTAATTGATTGAATGCTAGATCTCCGGTAGAGTGGCTACAGCTGCTCTTACCAACGCGCCCCGCGATCCTACATCCCCCACCGAACTCCCCCACAACCCCACCAAAGTTCGATCGAATCCTTGCCTAGCATGGGCCTAAACGAGGACTTCGACGACCGACATATTCAAACCGAAGCCGAGCAACAACCATACATACCTTATGAGTATCAGACTGAGAACAATGACTCGTGGGCTGGTGCCTTGCCGGTGAAGCAGGGTCTCTATGACCCTTCTTATGAGAAGGATGCTTGCGGTGTCGGCTTTGCTTGGTCAGTTACTTCTCAGATGATAATCAGAACCTCACTAACATGTTCTTAGCCACATCAAGGGCAAGCCTAGCCACAAGATTGTCAGTGATGCCCGCAACCTTCTCTGCAACATGACCCACCGTGGTGCCGTGGGATCTGATGCACGAGATGGTGATGGTGCTGGTGTCATGACATCCATCCCCCACCGGTTCTTCATCAAGAACTTTGAGAAGGAGGAGGACATTAAGCTGCCTCCCCTGGGCCAGTACGCCGTGGGAAACCTGTTTTTTAAGCCCGACGAGGAGACTCTTCAAGAGTCCAAGAGGCAGCTGGAAGATGTTGCCGAGTCGCTGGGCCTCCGAGTCCTAGGATGGCGAAGGCCTCCTGTCGACTCGACTCTTCTAGGACCTGCCGCCAAATCGCGTGAGCCCATCATCGCTCAGCCTTTTGTTGTCCTGGCCTCTGCCTACGGTACTGGAAATGCTCCTGAGATGACCGACCCTGAGAAGTTTGACGAACGCTTGTTCGAGAGACAGCTGTACATCCTTCGAAAGCGTGCCACTCAGAGCATTGGTCTTCACAACTGGTTCTATCTCTGCTCCCTTTCAAACAAGAACATTGTTTACAAGGGTCAGCTCGCTCCCGTCCAGGTTTACTCTTACTACCATGATCTTGTCAACGCTGATTACGAGGCTCACTTTGCTCTGGTGCACTCTCGTTTCTCTACAAACACATTCCCCTCATGGGACCGTGCTCAGCCTCTCCGATGGGCTGCCCACAACGGTGAAATCAACACGCTACGAGGAAACAAGAACTGGATGCGCGCCCGTGAGGGTGTCATGCAGTCTGATATCTTCAAGGAGGAGCTCGAGCAGATGTACCCTGTTGTCGAAGATGGTGGTTCCGATTCTGCTGCTTTCGATAACGTTCTCGAGCTTCTTACCATCAACGGTGTTCTCTCTCTTCCCGAAGCTGTTATGCTCATGGTTCCTGAGGCCTGGCAAGGCAACCAGCACATGGACCCCAAGAAGGCTGCATTCTACGAGTGGGCTGCTTGCCAGATGGAGCCTTGGGATGGCCCTGCTCTGTTCACATTCGCCGATGGCCGATACTGCGGTGCCAACCTTGACCGAAATGGTCTCCGACCTTGTCGTTTCTACGTGATGGACGATGACCGTATCATCTGTGCTTCCGAGGTCGGAACTATCCCCGTCGAGCCCGAGACCGTCATCCAGAAGGGTCGTCTTCAGCCCGGTCGTATGTTGTTGGTCGATACACAGGCTGGTCGCATCATTGATGACAAGGAATTGAAGGAGGCTGTTTCGAGTCGATATGATTTCCGAGCCTGGCTCGATAGTGAATTGATTACCCTGCCCAAGGTCGTTGAGATCATGGAGCAGGCACTGGACCTTGCACCCAAGCTTGATGACAAGGCCATCCAGGCTGACCCCCTTCTCCTCTCTTACGGTTATACCCACGAGCAGGTTTCCCTGTTGCTCGCTCCTATGGCTGCTGATGAGAAGGAAGCTCTGGGATCCATGGGTAACGATGCTCCCCTTGCCTGCCTGACTCAGGCTCCTCGTCTCCTCTATGATTACTTCCGACAGCTTTTCGCTCAAGTCACTAACCCTCCCATTGATCCTATCCGAGAGTCCATTGTCATGTCTCTTGAGTGTTATGTCGGTCCCCAGGGTAACCTGCTGGAGATGGACGCTTCCCAGTGTGGTCGTCTTCTGCTTCCCAGCCCCATCCTCTCCATCGAGGAGTTTAATGCCGTCAAGAACATGTCCAACAAGTACTCCGAGTGGACTGTCAAGACTATTGATCTGACCTTCCCCAAGAACCAAGGTATTCAGGGCTATATCAAGCATCTCGATGAGATCTGTAACGAGGCCTCCGCCGCCATCGAGTCTCGCGACCGTGTCATTGTCCTTTCCGACCGCAATACCTCGGCTGACCGCGTGCCTGTTTCCGCTGTCCTCGCTTCTGCTATGGTTCACCATCACCTTGTCAGCAACAAATGGCGATCCATGGTTGCTCTTGTTGTCGAGACTGCTGAGGCTCGTGAGGTTCACCACATGTGTGTCCTCCTCGGTTACGGTGCTGATGCCATCAACCCTTACCTTGCCATGGAGTGCATTCTCAAGTTGAACCGCGAGGGTCTCATCAAGAAGAAGACTACCAACGAGACTCTTATCCGTAACTACAAACACTCCTGCGATGGTGGCATTCTCAAAGTTATGAGTAAGATGGGTATCTCTACTCTTGCCTCTTACAAGGGTGCCCAGATCTTCGAAATTCTGGGTCTTGATGAAACAGTTGTTGAGCGATGCTTCAGGGGTACTGCTTCTCGTATCCAGGGTATGACTTTCGAGCTCATTGCTGAGGAGGCTTTCCGATTCCACGAGCGTGGTTTCCCCACTCGCGAGACTATCCTCCCCTCTGGTCTTCCTGAGTCTGGCGAGTACCACTGGCGAGATGGTGGTGAGCCTCACGTCAACGACCCTACCTCGATTGCCAACATCCAGGACGCCGTTCGCACCAAGAACGACAAGTCCTATGAGGCTTACTCCCGCTCCGAGTATGAGCAGATCAAGAACTGTACCCTCCGTGGTCTTCTTGACTTCAAGTTTGAGGACTGCACTCCTGTTCCCATTGACCAGGTCGAGCCATGGACTGACATCGTTCGACGCTTCTGCACTGGCGCCATGTCTTACGGTTCCATCTCCATGGAGTCTCACTCTACTCTTGCCGTTGCCATGAACCGTCTTGGTGGCAAGTCCAACACTGGTGAGGGTGGTGAGGATCCCGAGCGATCTCAGCGTATGCCTAACGGCGACACCATGCGTTCTGCTATCAAGCAGGTCGCTTCTGGTCGTTTCGGTGTCACGTCTGCCTACCTTGCTGACTCTGACGAGCTTCAGATCAAGATGGCTCAGGGTGCCAAGCCTGGTGAGGGTGGTGAGCTTCCTGGCCACAAAGTGTCCAAGTCTATTGCTCGCACCCGTCACTCCACCCCTGGTGTCGGTCTTATCTCGCCTCCTCCTCACCACGACATTTACTCCATAGAGGATCTCAAGCAGCTGATCTACGATCTTAAGTGCTCCAGCCCTCGATCCCGAGTCTCCGTCAAGCTTGTGTCTGAGGTCGGTGTCGGTATCGTCGCCTCTGGTGTTGCCAAGGCCAAGGCCGATCACATCCTGATTTCTGGTCACGATGGTGGTACTGGTGCCTCTCGATGGACTGGTATCAAGTACGCTGGTCTTCCTTGGGAGTTGGGTCTCGCTGAGACTCATCAGACTCTGGTTCTCAACGATCTTCGTGGCCGTGTCGTTGTCCAGACTGATGGTCAGCTCAAGACTGGTCGTGATGTTGCCCTGGCTTGTCTGCTTGGTGCTGAGGAATGGGGCTTTGCCACCGCTCCTCTCATCGCTATGGGCTGTGTCTTCATGCGTAAGTGCCATTTGAACACTTGCCCTGTCGGTATCGCTACCCAGGATCCTGAGCTTCGCAAGAAGTTCACTGGAACTCCAGAGCACGTCATCAACTTCTTCTACTATGTTGCCAACGAGCTCCGGGCCATCATGGCCCAGCTTGGTTTCCGAACCATCAACGAGATGGTTGGCCACGTCGAAGTCCTCAAGATGCGTGATGACCTTCGAACCAACAAGACAGCCAACATTGACCTGTCTCTCCTCCTGACACCTGCACACAAGCTCCGACCTGGTGTTGCCACCTTCAACGTCCGAAAGCAGGACCACAAGCTCCATGTTCGACTCGATAACAAGCTTATCTCTGAGTCCGAGTTGACACTCGACAAGGGTCTCCCCTCCAGAATCGAGTGTGACATCGTCAACACTGACCGAGCAATGGGTACTTCACTTTCTTACCACATCTCCAAGCGATACGGCGAGGCTGGACTGCCTATGGACACTGTCCATGTTAATATCAAGGGCTCCGCTGGTCAGTCTTTTGGTGCCTTCCTTGCTCCTGGTGTCACCCTTGAGCTCGAGGGTGATGCCAACGATTATGTTGGCAAGGGCTTGTCTGGTGGTCGTCTGATCATCTACCCTCCCCGCTCCGCTGTCTTCAAGTCGGAGGAGAACATTCTCATTGGTAACACTTGCTTGTACGGTGCTACTACTGGTACTTGCTTCTTCCGTGGTGTTGCTGCCGAGCGTTTCGCTGTCCGAAACTCCGGTGCTACCGCCGTTGTTGAAGGTGTTGGTGACCACGGTTGTGAGTACATGACTGGTGGCCGCGTTGTTGTTCTTGGATCTACTGGTCGCAACTTTGCTGCTGGTATGTCTGGTGGTATTGCCTACATCTTGGATGTTCACGGTGATTTCCACTCCAAGCTCAACGGCGAGATGGTTGAGGCCAGTGGCCTCGAGGATCCTGCTGAGATTGCTTTCGTTCGCGGTCTCATTGAGGATCATCATCACTACACTGGCTCCGAGCGTGCAGCTCGCATCCTGGTTGACTTTAACCGAGCTCTTCCTCGATTCATCAAGATTCTTCCTGTCGACTACAAGCGTGTCCTCGAGGAAGAGGCTGCCAAGGCTGCTGAAGCCAAACGTGCTGAGTACAACCTTCCTGCTGTCTCTGGCGTCCAGCACAAGAAGTCCGAGAAGGTTGCCAAGCTCCAGGATCTCGAGGAGGCTGTTGGTGACAACGCTGCCGAGAAGAAGCGTGCCCTTGTTCTCGACAAGACTCGAGGCTTCAAGATGTACAAGCGCCGTCAGGAGAAATACCGCCCTGTCAACTCTCGTCTCAAGGATTGGGCTGAGCTGAGCTCTCGTCTGGACGAGGATGAGCTCAAATACCAGTCAGCCCGTTGCATGGACTGTGGTGTACCCTTCTGTCAGTCCGAGACTGGTTGCCCTATCTCCAACATTATCCCTAAATGGAACGAATTGGTGTTCCAAAATCAGTGGAAGGATGCTCTTAACCGTCTCCTCATGACCAACAACTTCCCGGAGTTCACTGGCCGTGTTTGCCCGGCTCCTTGTGAGGGTGCTTGTGTCTTGGGTATTAACGAGGACCCTGTTGGTATCAAGTCTATTGAGTGCGCCATCATTGACCGCGGTTTCGAGATGGGATGGATGGTTCCTCAGCCTCCCAAGGTCCGAACTGGCAAGACTGTCGCGATCATTGGATCCGGTCCTGCCGGTCTGGCCGCTGCTGATCAGCTCAACCGCGCCGGTCACCTTGTTACTGTTTACGAGCGAGCCGACCGTCTTGGAGGTCTCCTCATGTACGGTATTCCCAACATGAAGCTTGACAAGCGTATTGTCAAGCGCCGTACCGACTTCATGGCCTCTGAGGGTATCATCTTTAAGACTGGCGTTGCTGTTGGTGAGGGGGGTCACCCTTCTCTCAACGACCTCCGAGCCAGCAACAGCGCCGTCGTCATTGCAACTGGTGCTACTGTTGCCCGCGACCTTCCTATCAAGGGCCGTCAGCTCGATGGTATTCACTATGCCATGGAGTTCCTCCACAAGAACACCAAGTCTCTCCTTGACTCTGAGCTTGCGGACAACACCTACATCTCCGCCAAGGGCAAGGATGTTGTTGTCATCGGTGGTGGTGACACTGGTAACGATTGTATTGGTACTTCTCTCCGTCACGGTGCCAAGTCCGTCACCAACTTCGAGCTTCTGCCTCAGCCTCCCCCCGAGCGTGCCAACGACAATCCTTGGCCTCAGTGGCCTCGTATCTACCGTGTTGACTACGGTCACACCGAGGTTCGCCAGCACACTGGCAAGGATCCTCGTGAGTACTGCATCATGTCTGAGGAGTTCATGGATGATGGCTCTGGCAAGGTCAAGGGCATCAACACCATCCGCGTGGAGTGGACCAAGTCTCCTAGCGGTGGTTGGGACATGAAGAAGGTTGAGGGCTCTCAGCAGTTCTTCCCCGCCGACCTCGTCCTCCTTGCCATGGGTTTCCTTGGACCCGAGGCTCGTGTTCTTGGTGACGAGATCGAGAAGGATGCTCGCAAGAACGTCAAGACTGCCCCTGGCAAGTACAGCACCAACCTCGAGGGCGTCTTCGCTGCTGGTGACGCCCGCCGCGGTCAATCTCTCATTGTCTGGTAAGTTTCAACTATATCGATTCACTTGAAAAAACATCACTAACAAATGTCTCAGGGGTATCAACGAAGGTCGCCAGGCTGCTCGCGAGATTGATCTCTATCTCGAGAAGTATACCAGCCTGCCTGTCACTGGTGGTATCACCAAGCGCACTGCGCAGGAGATTTTCAGCCAGATCAAAGTCGAGGCTTGAATGAAAATTGCGTAGTTTCTTGATTTATTCTATATTTGGGACACGGGAGCAACGGATCGGATACAGGATGATACCATGACCATGGGATCGGACATGATAAAAGGTGCCTGTTCAGGAATGATGAATGTATTAGTTATACCAATTTGAATGACTGTCGGCTACGACAGGCTATTAGAATGTTTGATTCGGCAATTCTCGCTGTTGTGATGTTTTAGGGAGATTAAGAAAATGTTTAGGAAAGTTTTATAAAGATAATCCTAAACTTAGTAAAGTTTATGTTACTTTAGTCTTGGCCCCAAGAAATGAAGTTTCAGAGGGAGGAATTTGCGGTACTTGGTCGTGAATGCCGTTTCGCCAAGGAAGCCCGGAGGTGCAGCGTCGTTTTCCGTGTTCATGCGTGCGTGTTTAGAACAATACCTGCTATTGGCTAGATCCCGAGTTCGAAATGGAAGTGAAATTCGCATCAGAGACAGGTCGCGTGCCCTCTTGTCAACTTGAGCTCAAGTTGCATATTCACGAGAGACATTTGATTGGTAAACAAGACAACGACGCAATCATCGAGAGAACAAGCATCGAGCCTGTTGGTGATAATATTGAGGCTGGCGGTTTGAGCAATGCAATGCAACGTAACTCAACTCACGTGCTATCGACGTTGCTAAGGAAATGATTTATTCGAATCTGGTTTAGCTGCAAACTCTAGTCAAAAGCCAATTTTTACCGTAAAGATAGTGACATGCCATGACAGAGCCTGAATACGAAGAATCTTAAGAGGTTTTCACACCCGAAAATTCTTCAGCTTTCACTAACAAAATTTACTTGAAGCCATGAACTGAGACTATTCGGCCAATCCTCTTCACGTGCGTAGATGGAGACTCATGAATGCACGCAGAAGCAGGGATTAGACAGACGGGAATGATATGCACCTAGATTTTAGATGCATCCACGGCAACACGTGTGTAAGTGGTAGATTCTGATAGGGCAATTGGAGACAACTTCAACATGGGCTAGCAGAACCGAGGCGAAACGGGTATTAAGCTGCCAGGTCGCTTCCAGCGGGTTATGGGTCTGTTACGGTTGCATTTTCCACTGAGGGTTAGTTTCAGCAGCTGTTTTGGACACCGAAGAGCCGCTGAAGAGCTGTTTCCGTAGTGAGTGGACGCTGCCCATACTGTAGGTGGTCTAACGTTCACTGCCTTGCTTTCCGCTAGTGGGGTCCTGGCGTCAGGTCCAGGTCCAGGTCCAGGGCAGTCAGTCTGTTGATCCATTGTTGCCCAGCCTTTTTCTCGTTCAACTTCTTGTAACTACAACTGTAACTTATTTTGTGTTATCGTGCACCTTCATCTTCGCACGTCACAACAACAAACCTCGATTGCCATCCCTAATATCCTCGTATATACTTTCTGTCGCGAGTCTAGCATCTCTAGACAGCATCATCTCGCCTCGGCCGTCCCGTCTCCATTGCCGCGTCTCGAAGCTATAATCCGCTCTTGACGGAACTGCATCATCATTGTGTCATGCGCCGCAATTGAACCTATTCCGAATTCCAAAACGCTTTACCTTTGTCTCAGGTACGATCTCTCGACGGTCTATCTCGCCCTACGCAGCATCCTGTTGGCCGCCTGCTTGGGAATAATTGGCCTATCTTGTCGTAAAGCTACAATCGCTATCCACCCACAATGCGCTTCGGTCGGACCCTCCGCGAGTGCATCTATCCGCCATGGAAGGACAAGTACATCGACTATGCGAAGCTCAAGAGCTTGTTGAGGGAGGATGTGGCCGATGACGATAACCAGCCGTGGACCGAGGAGGACGAGACTCGCTTCTGCGAAGAGATCTTCAATAACCAACTCGAGAAGGTCGCTCAGTTCCAAGAGCAACGCTTTAACGCTCTCAAGGAACGAGTTGACGCTGCTTTCGATAAACTCAAGGAACTGGCTCCCGTCGAGCCCTCGGAGGACGATGGAGCTCCTCAAAAGGGCGAGATCTCGGCTTCCCGCTTGCGCACGCTGGAATCAGAACTTGACGAGATCACTAATGAGGTTCGTGAGCTCAAGAAGTATAGCAACATCAACTATACTGGCTTCCTCAAGATCATTAAGAAGCACGACCGGAAGCGAGGAGACCGTTACAAGGTCCGTCCTATGATGCAGTTGAGCCTTTCTCAGCGACCATTCAACTCTGAGACAGGTTACTCCCCGCTACTCAACAAGCTGTCCATCATGTACTTTGCCATTAGGCAACAACTCGAAGATGGCGGAGAGCAGCTGCCACCCCTCGATCTCGAGTCTCAGGGCGAGACTCACAATGGCGAGCGCTACACAGCTCACAAGTGTAAGTCAAATTCAAGACGCCTTCAGCTTCGTTGTACTATGCTAACTCAATTATAGTCTGGGTCCACCCTGATAACTTGCTTGAGGTGAAGACTGTCATCCTTCGACATCTACCGGCTCTCGTTTACAGCGAGCAGTCCGCCAAGGAGCTTGATGGCAGCGACTCTCCGTCTATCACCTCGCTGTACTTCGATAATAAGCAATTTGAGCTTTATGGTGAGAAGGTCAACCGCAAATCTGAAGCAACGTCCCTGCGACTTCGATGGTATGGACAATTGGCTACTCGACCCGAGATTTTCGTCGAGCAAAAGACTGTCGATGACAAGGGTGGCAGCCAGGACCTCAAGTTCACAATCAAGGACAAATATGTCAAGTCATTCGTGGATGGCGAATACAATCCTGAGAAGGCGGTCCAGAAGATGAAGAGACAGAGCTTTGCTCCTGAAAAGATTGAGCAATTCCAGGAGACTGTCAACAACATACAAAAATACGTCAAGGAGAAGGGTCTTAGCCCTGTTCTGAGGGCCAACTACGTTCGGACCGCTTTTCAGAAGCCTGCTGATGATCGCATTCGCATCGCCATCGATACTGACGTGGCATTCATCCGTGAGGACACTCTTGACCCCAGCCGCCCTTGCCGTGATCCAAATGAGTGGCATCGTCTTGACATTGACGAAAGCGAGATGACCTACCCCTTCAAGAAGATGAACCAGAGCGAGGTCAACCGTTTCCCTTATGCCCTTCTTGAGGTTAAGTTGAAGGAGGATATTCAACGAAAGCACCCCACATGGGTTGAGGATTTGATGTCCTCCCACTTGGTTCACCCTACCCCTCGCTTCTCCAAGTTTGTCCATGGTATTGCAGCTCTCTTTGAAGATTACGTCAACAACTTGCCTTTCTGGCTCAGTGATCTCGAGTCTGATATCCGAAAGGACCCTCAGAAGACATTTGAGGAGGAGGAGCAGCGACGTGCTCAACGACATGAGGATGTTATGGCTGTCGGAAGTCTGATTGGTGCGGGAGCTAAATCTGGGTCCTATAAGCCTACTCAAAGCTCACCAGTCAGCAAGTCTTATCTGGCCGAACGCATGTCGAAGGATTCGATCGCCCAAGCTCTCAACAGGCGGACGTCTACTCCCGCGAACGGAGAAGAAGCTGGCGAGAGCAGTTCTCAGCAACGGTCAGAGCAGGAGAGGTCCTACGGAACTCTCTCATCTGTTATTCCAGGATTCTCACTATCCAAGTACTCAAGGGCGAAGCGGGCATCTCAACAGCCATTGCCAGAGGGTGTAGTTGCGCCGACAGAATGGATCAAGAACATGGGCGAGCTCAAGGTTGAGCCCAAGGTTTGGCTCGCCAATGAGCGGACTTTCCTTAAGTGGCAGCATATCTGTATCCTTCAGGGCGGTCTGGCTGTTGGTCTTTACACAGCAGCTGGCGAGAACACACTTGCTTCTGTCATTGGTCTCTTGTTTGTCCTCATTGCTGTCTTTGCCGGCATCTGGGGTTATGCAATGCTGAGAATCAGACGAACCATGATTGTGGAGCGAAGCGGTAAGGACTTTGACAACATGATCGGGCCCATGATTATCAGTGGCTCACTGATGCTTGTGCTTATTCTCAACTTTTTCTTTGCGGTAAGTTATATTATCCCTCTTGCCGTTGATTGAAACTAATGATTATTGCAGTATCGGGAGGCCTTCGGAAAATTCAAGGATGATCAGAATAGCCTGGGAGAGCTTCTGTCTGAAGATCTGAAGTAATTGTAGGTGTGATGGGCGAAAGAGATGGAGGGTGTATTGTGTGTAAGTTCTACACGAGCTTTGATAGGATGGGCGTTGGATGTTGCATACTCGCTGGTGTTTTGCATGATCATTTAGAGGAAGGATTGACTATTACTAGCAATAGATGCATTCAAGCAGTTCAATTGTCTGTGTTGTAGATGTTTCTATGCAAGTTTTGGATGCCCCTGAGAAGCTGCATGCAGGTCTGGGGTTGGTTATGCAGGTTTATACGAAGTGTGACACCTCGGCGAAGAGGGAGAGAGGGAGGGCAGGAGAGAGAGAATGGAGAGTTTGTTTGAATGATTGAATGATCAGACATGTCAATCGACTGTAGATTTTCAAGGTTGTTGTGTGATATCTTGGCTCTAGTGCAGTTACTCAGAGAGAATACTGAGGGTATCGCAGTGAGCAAACAACTGGATAGGTATCTTTGAATGGCTGCGTGTTGGCTGCGCGTCCCCTCGGCTGTGCATCAGACACTTTCCGTCAAAAGTATAAACTTAACGGCTAGTAATTGCTATAGCGACTTTGTTATTGGAGCTTCCCCTCTAATAACGTTGTGGTTGACTTTCAACCTCCAATCACCTCTAAACATCAACTTTCTACTATATCCGATCCCTCTTATTATATATCTCGATACAACAATCCCTGGGTTGCCTCGAATCTCGACCGCCTCGGATTAACAATTTCATCGCCAATCTGCTGCAAGACGCGCCACTAAAAAAGGGAACAGGCTGGCGTGGGGTCCCCCTGTTGCTTTGCTTGCGCATTGCCTCAACTTAACGCAGGGCGCTGGCATTCTCTTCCTTTTTTCTTCCACAGAGAAACAAACTCGAGAACTTTTCCTCTTTTTTGTCGTGCTTCAAAGGGAAAAGAGCCGGGGATAGCATCGCATCGTCAATCATGTGCAACGTCAATTCTGCTTGCTAACTGGAACCCTTGCCTATCATACTTTCCACGCTCATTCAATTCTCCGTGTCTTATCTCTCAGCGCGCCTTGGGCGTCGCGACCACGCCTTTGCGACTCTCGACTCTATGCGCCTCTTCTGAATTCCCCAACTTCTTCCTTAATATCGATTTTCGCGTTGGAGTCGCGCTGCGCCTGATGACATCATGACGGATCAGGGCGAAAAGAAGGGTCTCTGGAGTATGCTCCGAAGGGCCAGCTCCAGAAGACATTCGACGAAACCTCCGGTACGTAACAGCAACAGCGACAGCGATAGCAGTGGCGTCGATATTTATTCTTGGGGCTCGATTTGGGGTTCTTCACATCGGAAACCTCGGTTCCCGAGCTCGAGCTCCAGCTGTAACACGTATGGAGCTATAGCTAAAGCTCCGATCTCGCCGAGGCACAATGTTGAGCATATCGCTAATACTGTCACTTACAGCCAAAAGACCTTGAGCCTAGAGAGTACCATCGTCCTCGTCGTGCTAGTAATGGCGACGTAGGCAATGCGCCATTTCGCCAAAGTATTGGTTCAGCTCCCGATCTTACCTACGATAGTCAGCGTCCTCCGACTGCTGAAGACGAGTCCAACATGCGCCGCAGACCGAAAAGAGGACAACCCGAACCCGAGCCCGAACCCCGGTCTTCACCAATACGGTCCAAGTCGTCCGGCTTTCTTAACAAGTCCCGCGCATCGAACGGATCTAGACCGTCGAATGGACGTCCGGTTCGCGCTCGAGACCCTCAATCAGCATGGCCACCCTATGGCATTTCTGTGAATGATGAGCTGCCTCATCAACATGCCTTGGAGCTAGTTGCTCGAGGTGCCCCCTCACATAAAGGCCACAAACGACCTATACCGCATCAACCCGAAGAATTCTACGCTCTTTATACGACATCGAGTGGAAATCGAGGTGATGGCAAGTCTTCTGACAATACCGATGTTTCTAACCTCCACGACTCTATGACACAGCTCATGACGTTACGCCTGATAGGCCATGGTTACGCAGACCGGCCATGGGAGACCCTCGAGCAACCGAGTTTCGCCTTCTTCTTTGGTCACCTACCTGGGACCATCACACTCAACGAATGGGCCTCAATGTCCAGTGTTCTTCCACCTACAATTGCTCTCCGAGATGCGGGAGTCATGCCTCGCACCATGAGTCTTGAAAGCATATTCGATCGACTGCAGGAATTACGGCATGGTATTGAGGACGATGACGAGTCTTTGCTTTATCGCGTTCTTTATAAACGTATTTTGAGGGACCCCGAGAAGTTTCTCAACCCCCACAAAACCCTCGACAAGCAGATTACGGATCTTATCATGGTTCTGTCTCGCCCGGACTGGATCGACTTTAGTAACCCCCGCAATCAAGTTGCTACACGCTTTATCTTCGACAGAAGCCCCGGGAATGAGGAGCAGTTTCACAAATTCTTTCACCAACTTCTGCTAAGTCTAGAGCTTGAGTTGCGCATTCAGTCGGACCAACATAGTGATTGGGCAAAAGAGAAGTTGACATCACAAATACCCCCATCAATACAGTGGAATCTGGCCCTTGCTCGTCGTTGGCAGGATTTTGTCCGTGTTGATGATGTTGGCAAGACACCTGAAGAGAGTGAGTGACAACAAGATCGATGTCGACGAGAACTTGCTTCTAACAAGACCAGTCCTTCTCCGGTATAAGTTAAAGAAGCGCCAAATCCGGATGTTGAGGCGCTTTGCTCAGATGATGAGATGGCCCAACCTAGCCGATACCCTTGATAATATGAAACAGAAGGATTCGGAATTGGCTCTGGATGAGGTCAGCTCTGATGCGTTTGCCTTCTTCAGTGGCCTTGTGTTGCCTGGTGTAAGTCTTCCTGCCTACTGATCGCCAGATGATTCTTTCTGCCCGTGAGTAGAGGCTGACTGCGAATAGCAAACCTTTCCCTTTTTAATAATGAACACTCTCCTTGACCTTGATCCGGACAGTGCAACTGATAACCTCGCTCTTCTTTCACACATGCATCCTCATTGCGGATTTCAGTACAAGAACAGCTACACATATTGGTCGGCCACTTCGATTGTGGGTAAAGTTTTAGCACCTACATGTCATGCTGTTGCTGGTTGGATCGGCCCTGCGCGCCCTACAAAAGATCTTGACCCGACCCAGATTGCAAGAATTCGAAGCCGGAAACCAATACAGCGGATGAGCCCCCAGGATGTCGAATCGATGGCAGAGCGTTCTGACCCGCTTGGCCCTGCTGCAGATGCATACCCAGTAGAGGATTACCAGCCAGTGCGCCCGAAAGGCGGCCCTGAAGATGCTATTGACACGGTACGGATAGAGCTGTTAAGTCTCAAGTCAGCAGATGGACCTGGGGACGCCCCTACTGCGGCAGGGCTTTCGCGACTGTTTGACGCAACAGTGCAGTTTGCCATTGATGGCGTGTCATGGCCATTGAAACTCATGTACGATGTCTCATTCGTGGCCGCGTGGCCTTGCTCTGATGGGCCACATCCGCTCTTCTTTGACTATGTCTACACCTCAATCCGTGTAGATTCTATCGTCGGAGTGCGAGACTGGGGAGGTCTGTATGGAGGACCGCAATTGCATAGTGTGCGATCAAGCCCAGGACCAGGCATGATGCGAGGTCCCTACCGAGATATGTTCAGTCAGAGCTTCAACCACAGCCACGCACCATTAAACGGATTCATGCAGACTGGTGCACTTGGGGAGGAAGATGAGAATGACGATGAAAAGGTTCTCGTGGTGGAAGCGTTCGGAGTCCGCGATAACGAGGTCTTGGCACGAGCATGGTGTTCTCACTGGGGTCTCAGTGCCGTGGTGGCCGATATTCGGAGAACATGGTAAGTCTGATGCGACGTGACAGAGGTGCATACTGTTGCTAACGAGGATCTAGTGTGGCATGTGCCATTCGTGAAGCGTACGCGGCAACGCTGACAGTGGTGATCCTGGTGGAAGGCCAGGAGTATCCTAATAATGAGTGACGAATTTATGAATTATGTATAGGTATTTGGTCCCACGCCTAGCAATGGGTCGTGATATGGACTGCCGGGAGTGATTTAGGCATGGTCAGGGGAGTTTGTGTTTTAGGAAGAAAGACAAGGGAGAGGCAGCAAAACCTCAAGAAGGGGGAATTGGATGCGAGCGGTGTGTTGCCGGTAATAGATGTTGAGGGTTGATCTGGCGTGATGGTTGAGGGAACAGTTCCTTCAGAGCTGAGGAGATTGTCTCATGTGATAATCTTGACTGCATATGCATGGTTAGTTGAAGGCTCATCAGCTCATGGGTTGTAAGATAAAAGCATTGGGAGAAGGAAAGATAGCATAGCATAGCATGATTGCATTTCGTTGACCATCGTGTAACTTTGTCTTGACCTGTCCCATCCTATCAAGGTGACCAGATGCGAGGTGATGCTCACCGCACAAGACACAGCCAAGCAAGTCACAAGATCTCGGTGAGCGAAGATCATCAGATCCCATTGGCCAATTGCTCTATGCATCACGGATGAGCCGGATCTGGAATTCCGGACCTGATGGCTGGAACAGTTTCAGCATCCCGCTGTAATGTGCTGTAACGCTATAAGTGCGCTAAACCGACCCCTTGGGATGGGTGATAGGAATTGCCGGATACAGTGGAGGCCAGATGATCCCTGTCCCAGGATCATTTGGAGGTCATCGGACACTATGAGTTTTTCTCTTGTCTTGTTGTTTCTCGTGTTTTCCACCCCGCCCGCTTCGGCCGAGAGAAGAGGATGGAAGTTTATGCCACATCATATCATCCTACTACGGACGATTATCAGAGAGACAGACTATGTGGGCGGTGTGTTTTTGGTTAGTTGTGGTGGAGATGCGTTGATTGCATCGTAAGAGTCGCTTAGACAGTTCCTGATGAGGTACTCTACTAGGTCTCAGAGTACTGCTATATCTAGAGTTTGGTGCCAACGATCAGGTTGGGTTAGGTTAGGCAGTTGTTTAAGGGGTAATATCTTGTTGAGTTGGGCATCGTCGTCAACAAATTCCGTGTGGTTAAAACCTAGATGGATATGGGGAATACCGATGTCTGTGATATGCGATTTGCAAGTCGATGGATTCTTAGACATCGGTCTCATGATTGGTTATCAACGAAGCAAGGAATAGTCTTCTTTGCTTTTTGTTTCTCTTGCCAAATTGTATTTTATGTACACACCTTGTATTTGATGCTGTTATTGTTCATCATGAGTTCTCATATGGTAATGGCAGATCATGAAATCTATCGCTAGGCTGGAGATGGACTGATGGACCGTTCTGGGTGGCTTGGGAACCCCACCTAAGCTCAGGCAGCAACATTTTGAAAGGTTCAAGAGAAGAAAAAGAGAACCGAGAGAGTCAAGAGAGTCTCTGAGAGTGATGCTGCTGTTGAGGACGCCACTGAATAGTAAGTAGCATTGACATTCAGCGCAACTCTCGGCTTCTCCATCTTTGGGAGAACCTGCAGCGGTTCTCAGCTTCTAGAGCTCTTGGTATTGGATCTCAATAGACACACCTTAATTACTACAGCACACCCTCTCCTCTAGCTTTGCCTCCCACGTCCTCCTCATGCATCCCGAGCATCCCCGCCCTGAAAATAGTGGGCTTCGGTGGGGGTTCCCCGGGCTCAGAACATGTCAAAGCTCCCATCCATCATGGGCAAACAATGGAGCTCTCCCCATCATGACTGGCATCACTTTTTTTTTGTTTTTTGGTATTGAATCGCGAGATGCCGAGAGAAGAGAGAGTCCATAATAAAAAAGTGTTCCACGAGCTTATTTTTGAGAGGAGGCTCCACACCGTCTGATGATCGATTCAATTGTTTAAATGATCGATATATATGAGTGAGGGCTCGTCTCTACCTGAGTCCTCACAGTCATCTGTTTATTCATGTTTAGGAATCGAGTTACAAAGCATTACAGACAAATACAGTACAATCCAGTCCAGTCCATCTCGAGCTAAGACTCAGTGATCCATCGCTGGCTACACACCCTCAGCTACTCTCAAAGTTCCAGACTTTTATTGCTTTTCGCGGGGTGACACCTCCGCCTCAGACGACGCCTCCTTTCTCGACCTTCTGCTTCTGCTTCACACCTCTTCGAATCTTTCTTCCCCTCTCCCCCTCGCTCACTCAGCGTCTTCCCAAGACTATGTATAGCAACCACAAGCCCATCAAAGTCATGGAGTAGGTTTCTCTTTATCTCGCATTCTTTCACATTTCAGGCAAAGTTGCTAACTTACCTTCTTCGCAATGGATAGACCTCCTCAAGTCTTGGTATGCGTTTATCAACATACACCCTTCAACCGTTTGTGGCGGTTGTGAAAGGTTAACATTGTGTCATGACTGACTTGTCTCGTGTAGGATCACTACATCGGTGTCGATGTCGGCACTGGCTCTGCTCGTGCTTGCATCATTGACGAAACTGGTGATATCAAGGCTCTGGCCTCTGAGAACATCAAGCTATGGCAGCCTGAGACTGGCTACTACGTAAGTTGCACTCACAACCCCATGCCCATCATAATCTGACTCCTCTAGGAACAATCCACCACAGACATCTGGCAATGCATCTGCGAATGTGTCCGCCGCGTCGTCAGCGAGTCCACAGTCAACCCTTCGAGCATCAAGGGCATTGGCTTTGATGCCACTTGCTCTCTTGCCGTCTTCACCCACGACACCGACGAGCCGCTCCCCGTCACCGGCCCAGACTTCACAAATGATGGCAATGATCGCAACGTCATCCTGTGGCTCGATCACAGACCTGTCGAAGAGACCGAGAAGATCAACAACACCAAGCACAAGCTTCTCAAATATGTTGGTGGAAAGATGAGCATTGAGATGGAGATGCCAAAAGTTCTCTGGCTCAAGAACCACATGCCGCCTGAGCTATTCGCCCGTGCTAAGTTCTACGATCTTGCCGATGCTCTCACACACCTCGCTACCGGTAACGAGACCCGTAGCTACTGCAGTGTTGTTTGCAAGCAGGGCTTCGTCCCAGTGGGTGTTGATGGTAGCGTCAAGGGTTGGCAAGAAGATTTTTACCATGAGATTGGTCTAGAAGATCTTACCAAGGACGACTTCAAGCAGATGGGTGGTGTCAACGGGGTGGTGAGCCTTTTTCATACTTTCTCCCCTTGCTTTCTCTGCTCCATACTTTTCATACACCAGAAGCTAACCATAAAATTCGCAGAACGGAACCTATGTCAGCGCTGGCGAGCCTGTAGGTACCTTAAGTCGACTAGCTGCGAACCAACTCGGTCTTCCCATGGGCATCCCTGTGGGCAGCGGTGTCATTGACGCATATGCAGGTTGGATCGGAACCGTGGGCGCTAAGGTCGATCTTGGAGACGACGAGCTCAACGCTGCTGTACCCCACAATGACCTTACACAAGCCTTCACTCGCTTGGCTGCTGTTGCAGGAACTTCCACATGCCACTTGGCTCTGTCCAAGGAGCCTGTCTTTGTCCCTGGTGTCTGGGGTCCTTACCGTGATGTCCTCTTGCCCGAGTTTTGGATGGCTGAAGGTGGTCAGTCCGCGACTGGAGAGCTTCTGCGACATATGCTCGACATCCACCCCGCTTACAATGAGACATGCGCCCTTGCCAAGGCTGAAGACAAGCACATCTATGACTTCCTCAACACTCACCTAGAGTTGATGGTTGAGAAGCATAATGCTCCCTCGATTTCATACCTTGGACGTCACCATTTCTTCTATGGTGACCTTTGGGGTAACCGCTCACCAATCGCTGATCCCAACATGAAGGGCAGCATGATCGGACTGGACAGCGACAAGAGCACCGACAACATGGCCCTTTGGTACTACGCCACCATGGAATTCATCGCATTGCAGACCCGCCAAATCGTCGAGCAGATGAACAATGCTGGCCACGAGATCTCCTCCATCTTCATGTCTGGTTCCCAGTGCCAGAACCCCGTTCTCATGAACCTTCTAGCAACCGCCTGCGGCATGCCTGTCCTTATACCCCGTTACGTCAATGCAGCTGTCGTTCACGGTGCTGCCATGCTCGGTGCCAAGGCAGCAAGTCATGCCAAGGAGGGCAGTGAGCCTGAGTCTCTCTGGAGTATCATGGATCGCATGAGCAAGCGAGGTCGACTGGTCGATCCCAGCACCAACGAGGACGAGAAGGCTCTCCTTGATGCCAAGTATGAAATCTTCCTGGACATGTGCAAGACACAGCAGGAATACCGCAGCAAGATTGACAAGGTGGCTTCCAAGAAGGCACGTGTCAATGGTGCTCCCAATGGTGCTTAGGGGTTGAGCTTGTGTATTAGATAACGATACGAAGTTGATGAGCGCTGGATTTGGGCAATTGGCGTTGGGATTTGGTGTAAAGACCAGTAATTAATGATCATACGTGCGTAGATACGAAGACGTATCCCTAAAAAGGGTGAATGAAATAGAATAACCAACTCCTTTCTTTGTTAGTTACAATGTTTTATGTTGATGTATCACAAACATCCATTTCCAGCTTGAAATCCACTGGCTGAAAGCTGGAGCTCTAAGCATTGACTATGCAGTTTGCCTAGCGTTGCCTAGGAGCAAGCACTCTCTCTGATTGGACAAAGCTTCACCTTCAAGGAACTCATCCCAGCCTTGGCCCACTCCTAAATTTCTAGATCCAAACGCGCCGCCTTTCTCTGTTTGTTGACCAGGCTTTTTCATATTCTCTCAACCACGCATTCAGACATTTCGTCTGCCACCAGCCCTTCATCGCTTCGTATACAACCCGAGGAAACACGATCGCATTTTTTCCCGACGGTAATCATCGATAAACGAGGCGCCATGTCACTCTTCGGACAGTCCACCAACACTGGTGGCAGTTCACTGTTTGGAGGAGCCAACACGGGTGGCACAACAGGCGGGCTGTTTGGACAGTCTACAACACAGAATCAGCAGAGCGGAGCAACAGGTGGTGGTCTTTTTGGTCAAAATGCCCAGAACCAACAACAACAACAACAGAGCGGAACAACGGGAGGAGGCTTGTTTGGAGGACTGGGCGCAAACAAACCAGCTGCCACGGGTACTAGCCTCTTCGGACAGCCGCAACAACAGCAGCAGACCGGCAACACAGGCGGTGGTCTCTTCGGTCAGTCAACGACACAGCCGGCCAGCACAACCACCGGTGCTGGAACTGGCACTGGACTGTTTGGACAACAACCTGCGCAGACTCAGCAGAGTGGAACTACCGGCGGTCTGTTTGGCGCTCAGCAGCAACAACAGAAGCCATCGCTGTTTGGTTCTTCCCTAGCGCAACCCGCGGCAGCTGCGAAACCCTCATTGTTCGGTCAACCGCAGCAGCAGCAGCCGCAACCCCAGCAGAACGCACCTTCGATGCTTGGTGCAAGCACCCTCGGCGGAAGCACCCTGGGAGGAAGTCTTTTTGCCAGCCAGGCCCCCAATGGACAATCGCAATCACAGCCAGCGGGTGCCTATTTCGACAGTCTCTTTGCCAAAAGCCAGAAAGCTGATGGTAAAGCCAACATGGAGGACCTACCGAGTCTCGAGCTTGGTTTGGGCGATCTGCGACATCGACTGAAGAAGCTCCAATCAAAACCTAGCGACAAACCCCTTGGTGGAAAAGCTCACTATCTTCTTGCAGCCTCTGGTGTTGATCCTGGTGTTGCTGCTAAGGACCTTGGCCTCCTTGATGTCCAGGCTGGTCGCACTGAGCGAACTACCCATGGATACGCCCCGAGCGAACTCGATGTCGAAACTTACCTCTCGAACCTCCAGACCAAGACGACTCTTAGCATGATTGCCGATGGGATCGATCGATCGGTTCGCGACTTTGACAACTTCCTCGAAGACAATGTTACAATGGAATGGGAGGCCCAACGAAAGCGCATTTACCAGCACTTTGGAATCTCGCCTCGCGAGGATGTTGCTACCTCTGGTCGTGAATCTCAGAGCGCTTTCGGTCGATCTAGGCGCAAGAGCCAGGCCCCTGCGGCAAAGAGTGGCAGAGCCAGTGTTCTTGGCAGGTCGACACTCCAGAAATCTGTCATCGGAACACCTAGCCGAATTGGAGCGCATACAACTGATTTCTCAGATGTCGACCGCTCTTCTGAGTCTGGTGGCCTGGATGGTCGTGTTTCCTCTGACGATAGAGTGCTTCGCGAGAGGCAAGGACGTCTCTCAGAGAAGATTCGCAACCTCAACACAGCTCGTCTTCTTAAGCGACCTTATCCCATCCTCTCTGAGCTCGCGGCTGTTGAGAAAAAGTCTCACGAACCCCATGCGCCACATCTTGTTGAGGCGTACCTTGCAGTCATGGAGATTGTAGGCGAGGATCCCGATGCCGAGACGACACTCAACAATGCCACGGCCAGGGAGCGCGAATTCGCGGATATGTATCTCAACGATAACCCCAACTCAGCCAAGGCTGTTGAGATGCGAAAGCGTATCCTCAGCGGCGCAAACGTCTTCCTTGAGAAACAGTTCTTGCGCGAAGTTGAGTCACTTATTGCTAAGCATCCTCACGAGGCGAAGCTTGGAGGTCTCCCCGATATTGTCAGCAAGGTCAAGGCGTACATCCGACTACGGTCCGCACGAAAGGATCTGGTTCCCGACAATACTGAGCTTCAGCAGGTTCAGGGCGAATATGTCTGGGCTATTGTGTTTTATCTGCTCCGCTCAGGACATGTGAGCGAGGCGGCTAAGTATGTTAATGACAACACCAATCAGTTCCGAGGCATTGATAGAACCTTTGCAACGTACTTGAACAACTACGCTGCCAGTGAGGATCGCCGTATCACCAACAGGAAGCTCCTAGATCGTTGCACAAACGAGTACATTCAGCGCTCGCGCAACGCCCCTGAAAACTCGATTGATCCTTTCCGCATGGCTTGTTATAAGGTTATCGGACGTATCGAGCTCGGTAACCGCAACCTGGACGGACTCAACACAGATATCAATGATTGGATTTGGCTGCAGTTCAACTTGGCGAGAGAAGGCGATAAGACGATCGAGATGGCTGGCGAGTCATATGGCTTGGCTGAGTTGCAGTCTAGCATCCGAGAAATCGGTCTGAAGCACTTTCCCAAGGCCAACTCAGAGGACAGCAACGGCAGCTTTGGCATGTTCTTCTACCTGCAGATCCTCTCAGGTATGTTTGAGGATGCCATCGCCTACCTGTATCCCTTCTCGTACGTTGATGCTGTGCATTTTGGACTCGCGCTTGAGTTCTACGGTCTGCTCCGACCAAGCGACGCTATGTCACCATCCAATGACCTGCGAAGCTACAGCACCAAGAACCTACCTCAGATCAACTTTGGTCGCATGATCGGTTACTACACTCGTGACTTTAGAGCCGCTGATGTAGTGTCTGCTGTGGACTACCTGACCCTCATCTGCTTGAACCAGGATCTTGGCGGTGAAGCTGGCCAGCGACACGGCAGCCTCTGCCACGAGGCTCTCCGCGAGTTGGTTCTCGAGACACGCGAGTTCAGCAAGCTGATTGGTGATATCCGACCAGATGGTCGACGAATTCGTGGTATCATCGAGGAACGCGGTCCTCTCATTGGACTTGATGCTGAGGACGACTTTGTCAACACTGTCACGCTTCAGGCCGCCAGTTTTGCGGATGAGAACGGCCGTACCACAGATTCTGTGTTGCTGTACCATCTCGCTGGTGAATATGATACCGTCGTTGCCATTGTCAGTCGCGCATTGAGCGAGGCTGTGTCTCTCGAGATTGGCGAGGACCCTATGCGTCTCATGCCTGTCAAGCCCCGAGCTGGTGGACAAGAGGCGGACGCTGGCAGCAGTCTCAGCTTGGCAGCAATTGACGATCCTGTCGAGTTGGCCAAGACCATGATGAGCATGTACGAGCGAGACGCCATGTTCTATAGGAGGATCCAGGACCAGAACAAGGTCGCTTGCCGGGTACTACTTGAAATGAGCAGCATCAAGGGATTGGTGGAATCCGGACAGTGGGCTCAGTGCCTCGACGTAAGTTCACAAATCTCTCCCATAATGGAAATATGCTAACGAATTTGAACAGAGAATCCGGAGCCTCGAAATCCTCCCTCTGGATGCAGCAGGCGATGGCAGCACCATTCGAGCATATGCCTCGAAGTTTTCTGGACTCTCACAGCCCGTGTCTATTAATGTGCCCAACCTATTGATGTGGACCATTATTTGCTGCGTTCGCCAGCGAGAGCAACTCACAAGCGGCCAGTTCAGCGGTAATGAAGGCACACGACGATTGATGGTGGATCAGCTGAAGCAGATGACACTGGATTTGACGACATATACCAGTCAGTTGCGATACAGATTCCCACCTCATCTGCACGAGGCTCTTGCAAGAGCATCGGCAGAGTAGACGTTGAACTTATGAATACCACGCATTGGGTTTGTTGAATATAGGCAATTGGTTGTATGGCTATAGCAGGATGCCTAATGAGCTTGAAGACGAGACATACACAAAAGGGCAAGGGATAGTCGAGACTTTGTGGGATAGGATGGCATTGATGTAAGAGACTTGGAGAGAGGATAATCTCGTTTCGTTGGCAGCTTGATAGTAATTGTACCGTCACAATATCAATGCATGTTTTTTGTCAGGATGTAAGATCTATAAACTGGCGATGTGAAATAAAAGGCTCCCCTGACAATAAGTCCAAGTCTCTTGAACATTTTTTGAAAACTACTTATACAGTCGAAACCCAGTATCACAGGGTAGTCAACTGAGACGAGGTCGAGATTGTCGCGGAACTGTTAAGGAGTCATGAAGTATTTACCAACACCAATAACCTTTGGGAATTCTGGGTTAACTACACCTACATCATAATGAAAACAATCAACATCTCCTTTGGAAATGCATGCGTGTCAGTGCACTTTTTCTCGCGGTCATACTCAGTCTTATTATTCCCAGATCGTATCTTTGTCGGGTGAGTTTTCGTTAAATTACGAAGTCACCTGATTCGACGGTGGCTCATGGTCTGTGCGTCCATGGTTCACCCCTCAAGACCGATTTTGCGAGGGTCCATGACTCGTTCTCAACCTGGAGCTGGCGGGCTTTATGAGTCAACAGTCCCCCCTCAGAAGCTGTGCCTGTCTCTTTCCAGTTACAATTGTTTCCACGGACCCGGTCGGTCGTTAATCGATTGATTCGCTTTGCTCGTACTCGTGCTTGTGCTTGTGCTTGGGCTTGTGCTGTGCAACCGGCGACTTGATCTAGGCCCTGGCCTTGTTCTCGACCTTTTCCTTTTTTTCTCTCTCTCGCTGCAGAGAAAGTATCGAGTAGGGGAAGTGACCCCACAGGTGAGAAGGGATTGGATATCTTCATCCTCATTACCGGGCTATTCCCCCTAAAACTCCCCTTGCTGGGTCGTGTCGTGTCGTGTCGTACATTGCATTGCATTGCTTCGTCCTGACTCGTTGAGTCGAGCGAGTGAGTGAAGCAGACAAGAGCGATCAGACGCGAGACGAGGCAGCGCCCTCCTTGCCAGGTCGGTAGAGGTTTCGCTCTTGAGCTGTCTGAAAGGCAAGTAACCTCGTTGAGGTAAGGTTGGCTCGTCGATTGAGTGGATACACAACAACTCATCCTCGTTCGCCTACCCCCACACTCTCAGACACAAACCTCCGTTCCGTCTCAGTCAGCCTCTTTTCCCTCTCGCCTCGGTCTTGTTCCGCTTCAACTGCCGAGGACAAACCCACTCCGAGACGGGGGGTTTCTTCCCGCTTCCGCCCCGATGGCCTCCGGTCCCGATACCCCAGGCACCGTTCAGAGTCCCGCTGGCTTCGGCCCTGGCCCGGACGATGATTCGGCTTCTCTCAAACGTGACGCGGACGCGGTCAACCCAAGTTCTCCCGCTGGTGGTGATGATGGCGCAAAAAGGAGGAAGAAGGCTGGCCCTGGGAGTCGAGGTGTCGCCAATTTGACACCTGAGCAACTTGCTAAGAAAAGAGCGAATGGTGAGTGCGGTTTTTTCTTTCCTTTCTGGTGATATGGCATACCAACCACCCTATCACCGTTCAGTCACTCAGGCTGCTGACGAATAATGGTTGTCTTTGTTCCTGTTGATCTTTTCATGTCTATCCCTTTCCTCTCTTGACACCTACCCCATTGGTCTCGTCGTGTGTGATAAGATATATGTAATACCACTAACACCGTTACAGACCGTGAGGCTCAGCGGGCCATTCGTGAGCGGACCAAGAATCAGATCGAGGATCTTCAGCGCCAGATCCAAGAACTCACCAACCAGCAGCCCTATCAAGAACTGCAGAGTGTTCTTCGTGCCAAAGAAGCTGTTGAACAAGAGAATGCCGACATCAAGCGTCGTTTAGCTGGCATAGTTGCCATGCTCCAGCCCATTATTGGTCAAGGTAAGCCATCTCATTTTCCCTCTCCCAATATTCAGGACCTAACACAGCGCGTATAGCTGGCATTGAACAAGCATACGTATCACCAGCTCAGACGTATGCGCCCCCCGTCCAGCATCCTGTTACTCTGGCCGTCCACAACAATCACTACAACAATGCAAACGCTGCTTCAACACCCGGCAGTGTTGCGTCTCCTCCAAGTCATGACCCTGCACCAAGTCAAGGTCACTGGCATCACCAGGGGCCCCATGCGCCTCCTCAACATCACCACTCTCCTCACCCGCCCTCTGGGCCACCAACTACTGCTGAAACCCAGGCTGCCAGCCAATTGACTCAACAGCGCCGAAATCTCCAACATGGACTGGATATGGGCCCTGAACGTCTTGGACTAGAATTCCTACTCGAACCATCTCAGCGGGTGAACCGGATACAGAATGGTGTAAACGGCGCCCAAGATACGCCACAGTTCCGCCATATGCCTATGAAGCACGACTGGACAGGCGTCAATCAAGAGCGTGCGTTGCATAGTCGGTCGGCAAGCTGGGGCTCTCAAGGAAAGCCAGGCCAGCCTTCACAGGAGCAACAGCAAGGCCAGCATCAGCCCCCATCGCATCACACATTGTCGGCTGCCCATACACCCGAAAGCTCACACAGTCCTGGCTATAGCCCTGCCATGAGTGCAGCTGGTGGACCCGTCCCGCGCAGTGAACCCAGCACTACCGATCCTGCAACCCCTATCAAGAATTGCCCACCGACCTGTCCCCTTGACTCTTTACTACTCGACTTCCTCAGCGAACGTCGTCAACGTGCTGCGGATGGGCTGCCTGCTCAGGACGTTGTTGGCCCTCGTTATCCCTCCGTCTCATCACTTCTCAACCCTGCCAACAGTGCATACAGTCACCCACTTTCCAAGGTGTTTACCGATATCCTCGCTACTTTCCCCGACATTTCGACTCTCCCTGAGCGTGTAGCCGTGCTTTACATCATGTTTCTCGTCATGCGCTGGCAAATAGAGCCTACTCAGGAAAACTACGATCGTCTTCCCAAATGGATGGCGCCATGTCCTTCCCAGCTCACGATCCCACATGCTGCCTGGCTTGACCACATTCCCTTCCCTAAGATGCGAGATTATCTTGTTCGTGATCACAACCCGCTTCTTCACCCCTTTGATAATTTCTTTGTACCATTTACCACTACTCTCTCGCTGTCTTGGCCGTACGAGGAGACCGACACGTTACTTCAGGACCCAGACAGTGATGAGCTCATGATCAATCCCGTCTTTGAGCGCCATCTACGGAACCTGGATAATTGGAAGTTGGGTGATGCTTTTGCCAAGGCCTTTCCTAAGCTAGTTGGAACATTCAACCTCAGCCAATCTACTTCGCCACGACCAGCTTCGTCCAGCAGCCGATAACACAGGTGCTAGAAAAGTACTGCGCCAAAGTAACTACTCTCTGTACAACAATGTTTTTCTCGTGGTTGGCGTCTTGTGTCTTCGTTCCTCCAAGTCTTGGAGGTTTGGCTTTGGGTTATCTTTGTGCAAGGGAAAGGGGGATGTCGTATTGTGATGGGATTTCTGGACCATGGTTGTTGCCAGGCCTGAGTACACGGTATTTATCACACTGATCGGAGTTGTTTGTTTTCAGAGCCACCAAAATGCGTATGCTTGCATGCTCGCACGCGATTGAAGGGTATAATCACTAGGTATAGGTAGATGTTGCAGAGTGACTTGGATGGTAGTCAACAGAAGCTCGGGTTGCCCCAAAGGGATTTCATCCTAAAGTTTTGAAAAGCTGGCCTAAATCTAGTCTAAATTCATTATACCCTCATCATAATGACCCTAAATTCTAGTCTAATATTTGGCTACCTACCTGCCGATTGCCTTCTCACCGAACCTGCGTTGTCTCCGCAACACCGTCGTTCGTCGTAAGCTAAATAATCCTTAATGCAGCGCTGAGCTTCCTTCAGGAATTTAGCGGCTTCGACCATACACCTTTTCTTCCACAGATGGATAAGTATTCCGACCTTCTCTCCCTGTGTACGCCGGGAGGGAACAGCCGACTTCGTTTCTTCGGTATGAGCTATGAGAGTATTCAATATTGTTTTGCCAGAAACTCGGCCAATAATGGCTGTTTCGTACAGCTCGTGTGTGATCGGGTCGAATTCGTTGTCTCTAATGACTACCGTGCTCGTTCTCGTTCGCCCTCTCTTCGTCTGAGCGGCCGCCTCAAGCGGAGAAGAATCGACTACAGTGAAGTGTCAGACACCGACATAGACTTGCAAGCCAAGAGCGGTTATTACGATAAGGCCGATCTTCATAGCGATAGCGAGCAGGAATCTGGACTGAGATCTGGAGAGCAATCCGAAACTGTCGAGATCTCTTCACAAGAAGACAGCGTTCCAGATGCCCATGTGAAGGCACCTGTGAAGGTCAGATCCACACCCCTTGTGCCCGCGTTTACCGAAGTCGACCTGATTTTCCCATTGAATCAACCTGAAGAATTGAAACTAGCGGTCCTCTTTGCTGCTTTAAGCCAGGTAGCACAACTGCCAACGCTGGTGTACGACAGCTGTGAGGAAGCCAGGTATTGTCTGGCAGCCGCTGCGATTGACTGGGTCTTGGTCTCTATAGTGGCAGAGGGGCTCGCTCCCAGTGACCTCGAAGGTCTATATGCTCCTGAAGACTGCAGACAGCTGTATGAGTCCGATGGCAATGCCGAGATTAGGCGCAAGGCTCTGCCGGAACCAAACTGGGAGAGGCTCAGAGGTGCATCGTCTTTCGAAGGCAAGCAACCACAGGAAGGGCGACCTTTTGGCCTCGATGGTATGGATTTAGGTACCTGCGGCAGCTGCTTAGCTTTCATACACAGACTTGCCGAATACGAACCGTCGTGTGTTGGGCGCTGCCTCGCGTGCGTCAAGCTCGGAATTCCTTGCGTACGCCCGGTGGGAAAGAAGACTTGCGTCACTTGTCCTACACCCAAGAAATGCAGAAAGCCTTCGCACGAAAAGGAATCATTGCTAAAGAGGTCAGAGCAACGTTATATGTGCCTGCACGACATGAGAACTCACAGGCCATACTGCCAGGGCCAATGCGGAGAATGTAACAAGGCACGGATCCCCTGCGTTCGGTCTAGGTTCTCCAAGATTTGCGAAGAGTGTAATCGCCTCGGAAAGGGGCCTTGCAAAGACTACTCACACGCGATAGTTAGTGTGAAAGAAGAAATCGGCCTTGTAGTAACTGCATAACAAAGAAAACCATCTGCAAAGTTAAGGACAAACTAGCATGCGGTTCCCTGCCATTTTTTGTGGGATAGAATGCATCAAAAGCATGGTTAAAGGCCATCAGAAGCGTTGCCCTGGTACGTGCAGCAACTGCAAGGACGCCAGAGACGATGAAGGTCATGAGATTGTCTGTTTCCACCCTCCCTCTACCTCAAGAGAACCATGCAAAAGATGTGCAGAGATGGGGGACGATCGAGATCGTGGATGCGGTGGCAGCTGGAGACGACCCAAGCATCGGAGGTGCAAGACTGAGGATGAAGCCGATGTCGAGGATAACGAGAGTAGCGAGCATGGAGGAGAGAGTGCAGAGAAAGACGAGGACAGCGAGAGTTGGGATTGAGAGGCTCATTTCATGGTATTTGTGGATCATGGAAGGGGGTTCCTCTTCTCTCTTTGTGAGATTTGAAGAGAGTTGGGTATAATGCGTCTTTCCATTGGGTTCATATCACTTTTCTTATGTCTTTTTTTCTTTTGTGTCGTGTTGTTTCTCTTTATGGTCAAGTTATTATAGAGTTTAGATTTCCTTAGATATTCCACCAAGACTTTCGTTTCCTCAAAATAAAAACCTCATCTGTGCCTTTGTTATGCAATTTCTGCAGAGTGTCTATATCCTGCGTTGAATTTCAGGCCTCATCACCCCATTCTCGTATTCCAAAAGAGAACTTTCTTAGTAAGGGCCCTTCCCCGACAAAAAGACTGGGCATTCTTTCCCTAGGCATCCTCTGGAACATCAGCGCCTTGACGGGCGAATCAACGTGGATAGTCTCGATAGCTGAACAGCGTAGTTGACAACCTGATTTCAATGAAAAGAGCTTGATAGTCCCACTATCCTGTGCCGCAGCAACGACGTTCAGCTCCGGACTGACATCCCAACCAATGTGAAAGTGAGCCTCGTTGCGGTGCCCGTTAAAATACAGCAGTGGCTTTGTTCCACGAGGGTCACTTGTAAGATAGCGTACGTCGTAGAGAGCCATCGAGCTCTTCAATCCCGATGCCAGCACCTGATGTGGGTTTACACTCTTGATATGAGAGATGGAGCTTGCATGATTCGCAAACGACCATTGCGGCTCAGGGGCGCGAAGATCAGTTATCCAAAGCCTGGGTTGCCTCCCACCAGTAAACACAACGTTGTGGTTCCCCTCTTGGAAATCTTGTGCAAACGTTTCTTGTGGAAGTTGCATACCGACTTGGGCGGCTCTTGGAGCAACCACCGAGACGCTCCCCTCGGAATGCATTCTAAGGAGGCCTCTGTTAGAGCTAGCAACACAAATAAGGTCCGAAGATGAAGGGGCGGGCGTGCTATTGTGAATCATCCATTCACCACGTCCCTCATGAGGGACAGCGACTCTCTGGTAGAGAATTGCTGATTGCAAGTCAGCAAGATTCAATACATGGCCAAGCAGAAAGAATAGTTACATTCGCCAAGCAGCCATTGTGGACAATTGGGGTCCCTATGATTTGACAGTCGTGGAGAAAAGAAGTATATTCCGCAGGTGTTGTCAGGTTCGCGCGAAGTCAAGAGTATTGTATGTGAAGCCTGGTGATACTTGATTGACGACATCTGTGGACATCGTACCGCCTCTGTACGGAATGACAGGGTTCTGCCAGAAGAACTAGGTGCTTCTCGTGAGAAATGAATTCTGCACTATGTCAGTAGATTAAAGTATCTTCCAGCCTCGAAGACCAACTCGTAATTCTCATCTGTAGGAATATAGCTTCCCACCAAGGTCTCCTCATCCAAAGCTGGAAGACAAGTCAGATACCATGTGAAAGTCATACGCTGCAGCTCAAGAACCTACTGGCATAAGAAGCCCCTAGGCCAGTCTTCTCATCATCCCCAGAGACATAAAAGCACGGCATGTTTGCCCGTCGCTCTCTTGCAAAGCTTGGTGCAAAAGGGACGTTGCCTTTGGCTACTGAGCTTCTTGCCCACGCTGCAGCACCAAGATCTTCATCCTCTACTCTACCACGGCCTCTCTCGGCGACATAGGGAAGACCAATCTCCCTCGTAAGGAGTGCGGATGTGACTGCATCTCTGGCAACGAAATGGCGCTTAATGTGTTTCTTTACTTGGTGCGCTTGGCGTTCAGCGAGTTTTTGAGCCTCGTGCTCGACTTTGCGCCTTTTCACGGCGTCCGACGACCATGCAGCCGACGAGGGCGCCGTATGCGTTTTTTCGATCTTGAAGTACTTTTTTTTCTCATTGTCTGCCACAAATGCAAGTAAGTACACAAACTTCAGTTGTTTGCCAGAATTTTGTACCATAGTAATAGCCAGGGATTTCACGGTTCATGATCGTCTTTATGGCATGCTCTTGATAGCTTCCACAACGGGTTTTCGGCAAGGAAGGGGGAGTAATGCAGTTGTCAGAATTTGTGAAGCGGCAAATGTGAGCTGTTAAGATATGGAGGGGGCTTCAGGTTGCAACTGATGTCACACTGAGTGGATGGTGCTTAGGCGAGGCTGAAGGAGAAGCCAATCAAGATGGTGGGTCTGTACTGACCCAAATGGAAGGTCATGCTGTAGTTGAGGAATTAATAGCAACCATCAAATGATCACAGAGCAAGAAAGAGCAGATAAACAGATTCGAATTATCAAGGATCACTAATGTTTCAGACGAATTATTTATTTTACTTGTATTATTAGGTGTCTAGTAGACGTTCTCTAGGGGTATGAAAGTTTCCTCAACCACTCCAGGAGTCTTAATACTCGGGTGCGAGTAATACAGTTCAAATTTGGACAGAGCGAAAGTGAAAAGTCCGGGCGATGGTGGTCCGGGTATATACCATCTAGTTTACTGAGACTTCTCGTGCTGGGTCGAGACACGCTGCAGAGAGACAACTGTGATAGAGTTAGTGGACTGAAGGTCAACGTCAACGCAATGGCTAGGGACTTACCGAAATCCTCGAGGGATCGCTGCTTCTGGTTCTGCTTAGGGGACTTGCCGTGCATCAGGTTGTCAAATCCAGTGCTGCCCTGCATGAAGTAGTAAAGACCACCCATGACGCAGAAGACACCGAAAGAGAAAATCCAGATACGGACGACGGCGACGATGCTGGTCTGGCCACCAACGAACCAACCGAAGATACAGAAGAGGGTAGCAAGGATATCAACGATCAGGATGGCACCAGACAGCTGCCAAGAGGGGATGGAAGACCAGAAGGGACCGTTGGCACGGGTGATGAAGATGAGCCAGTTCTCAGTGAGGGAGATCTCAAGGAAGAGAACCTCGTCGATCTTACCGAAGTTCTGGACAATACCACCATCCTCGGAGTTTGCATACATGGTGGTGAGGGCAATCCAGGTACCAACAGCGAGGACAACACCGAGAAGGACGGACATACCCCAGAGCTTGGGGAGGTTCCACTTAACGGGAGTCTGGGAGAATGGAGCATTGTCGTAAGCAATGGCAAGGGTAGCAATATCGGCGAAGATAGCAATGAAAACGACAAGCTCGATGTTCAAGCTCTTGTTGAGGATAGCAATCCAGAGACCAAGGAAGATCTCCATGTGCAGAGACAGAGCGATACGATACACAACGTAAGCATACATTCGATGGAAGATTTGACGCGCTTCGTGATGTTAGCATGAGTCTTATCATGAAGGGGTGACCTTTGTGTCGTGGTGGAGGTCATCGATAAAGGGGAAAAAAGGGGAGGGGCGAAAAGGCCTCAACCAACGACACAGAATAAAATGGGAACTTACAAGTCTTCAAAGCATCAATGATAGCACCAAGACCGGGAGCAAGGAAAACAATGTCGGAAGCAGAGCGGGCAGCATCGGAAGCACCCTCAACAGCAATACCAGTATCAGCCTTCTTCAGAGAGGGAGCATCGTTGACACCATCACCAGTCATGGCAACGAGGTAACCACGCTGCTGGAGAATCTCAACGACGTTGTACTTGTGCTGAGGGAAGACCTCGGCGAAACCATCAGCAGCCTCAACGAAATCGTAGACCTCAGAACCAGGCATGTCACCGCCACCACCAAGACCAAGACGCTCAGCATTGTAAACGTTTGTACCGAGACCGAGCTGGCGGGAAGTCTCACGAGCAATACCGACGGCATCACCAGTAAGCATCTTGATGGAGAGACCAAGGCGCTTGGCCTCGTTAATAGTGCGGGCAGTATCGTGGCGGGGAGGGTCAGAGCAAGGCATGATACCGAGAATCTCCCAAGCACCCTCACCTCGCTTGCGGGCAACACCAAGGGATCGGAAACCACGGGTAGCGAATTCGGCAACAGTGTTCTTGTATGCAGCATCAATTTCCTCGGGGATAGGGTGGTCCTCTTCGACAGTCTTGAGAACAAAGAGAGGAGCTCCCTTGACACAGATGATACGCTCGCCCTGAGGAGACTCAACAACAGCCTGGACCTTCTTGGAGACGGGATCAAAGGGGTGGAAGTCAAGAACCTTGTACTTGGACAGAACGCTCTTGGCACGAGGGTAGTACTTGAGAGCCTTAAGGAAAGCCTTGTCAATGGCGTCAATACCCTTCTTCTTGCGGGAAGCGGCCAAACAAGCAGTAAGCATCAGGTCATCAGGTTCAACGCCAGCAACGCAGAAAGGCTCAGCTAGAGAGAGCTTGTTCTTGGTCAGAGTACCAGTCTTATCAGAGCAGAGAATCTCGACACCAGCCAGAGACTCAATGGCGGAAAGCTTCTGGACAATGGCCTGCTTCTTGGCGAGGTAGGCAGCTCCGACGGCCATAGTGGTTGTGACGACAGCAGGAAGACCGACAGGGACACCAACGATGGTGATAGCCAGAGTGAATCTGAGGATGTCAACCTAAAACGCAAGGTTAAATTAGTATTATAATGGTTAAAAGGGGCAATGGATTATCCTTACAATTCCGTTGGATCGGTAAAAGGATGAAACCCAAACGACAAGCAGTGTAGCGACGACGAGAACCAAAAGGATCGTGCCGATACCGTTGAGAACCTCTGTGAAGTGACCAGTACCTCCAGCGGATTGAGAGACAAGGGCAGCAGCTCGACCGACGAAGGTGTTGTCACCAGTAGCGGTAACGATGACGAAAGCCTCACCTCGCTTGACAGCGGAGGAGGCATAACAGTTGTCGCCAGCGTGCTTGTCGACAGCCAGAGACTCGCCAGTGATGGCGGACTGATCGACCTGAACGAAGCAGCCCTCGGTAACGAAACGGCCATCGGCAGGGATAATTGTACCTTCCTCAACCTGGAGAATATCACCGGGAACGACCTCAGGGGCCTCAACTTCCTTGAGAGTACCGTCACGGAGGACGACAGCCTTGAGAGCAAGAGTCTTTTTGAGTTCTTCAACAATTGAACCGCTATAATCGTGTGTTAGTTACGTTCTAAAGGAACCCTTGAAATAGGAATTGGATGGCAAAACTTACGCTTGGAACTCTTGGATGAAACCAACACAGGCGTTGAGCAGGAGAAGCGCGCAGATGACTCCGAAGTCAATCCAATCTTCAAGACCAGCAGCGAGAACAGCAGCAGCTTCCTACCAGTCGTTAGCAAAAGAAATCGTGAAATTTGGTTGAGAAATGGTCGAGTTGTGTCCAATTTTGGTTAATGTAAGTGGGAATTTCCAAATTAGGAAATGGGCCAGCATTGACCACCACGCTAAGAACCGCTCGACGCAACACCATCGCTAGTGTCGCGGCCGGCTAACCAAGAAACAACTTCCAGTAGAAACGACGTAGAATATGCTCCGAGCGTCGGATTTTGCTGGAAGTTGGCTCAAAGTGCGCGGGAGGATCAGGAAAATGCAATTGGGTACAAAACGATGTACAAAACCGCTAATCAAAGGCAAAAAACGGGCACAAGGTGGGGGAAAGACAGAAAAGGGCTGAGAAACGATAGGACTGGGAAAGGACTGGGAAACGCTAAGATCAGGAAAAGGTTCACAAACCATCACAAATTGGATGGGACCGACGAAGAACATAAGGAACTTGAGGATCATGTTCTCGCGCTCTTCTTTCATCTGGTTCAGGCCCCATTTGCGTCGTCGGTTGATGACTTCGGCCTCTGTCAGGCCCACTCTGGAGTCGGTTTGGAGTTGATCTTCTGGAACAACACGGCCACCTCCGGGCTGAGTCTCTTCTTCGTCGTCGAAGGCGTGGCCATCCTCGGACTCGAGATCCTCGATCAGGGCGTCCATGTCCTCGTCGGGCTCCTCATCGTCGGCGACGGGAGCCTTGGGGGCGTGTGTGGGGGGAGCAGCTTGTCCTCGCTTCTCATCGAAGCCACCAGTCTCGATGTTGGTGTCCAGCGCAGGAGCGCCGGCCGCCTTCTCTTCAGCCATCGTTGGAGATGATGGAAAAGAGAATGTCGATTCTTAGGGTGTAGAGTGCGACTGTAGGTGGGCAGCAGATATTGGGAAATAATAGCTTAGGTTGATGCCGCTTCTGTTGTTGTGTGAGAGAAACAGAGGAACAAGATAGAGTGGAGAGGGAAAAGGGAAGAAAGTGTCTAAGCACCGCACGAAGTTAGGGTCGCTTATGAATGAAGCATTCGTGGGTGAAGAGGAAAGGAAAAAACAGAAAGTTTGGGTCGGGCGAGAGCTTCTTTTTGAATTGCAAAGTAAGATGCGTGAGAAAGCTTGGGCTTGGTTCTTTCCCGGCGAGCTTGCCGGCCCACGCTCGTGCATGCGTTGCATGGCCCCTGCCAACAGACTTTCGGCCCTGATCAAAATGATGGAGACCCGGTCTTGAAGTGGGTACCACACCTCAATGCCTGCATATTTCTCCAAGACTGATTGTCTCTCACTTGATGCACGTCGCCATCTTACTCGCTGCTCACTGACTTTCTGTGGCCCCCCCATCACAAGTAGACAAGACAGAAAAGAAGAACACAGATGACCGGGGTCTCATCAAACGGGACCCACGGCGACGCAGGGCTCCACAGCACAAGATATGGGTCTCTTCCTCTTCCCAAGCCGGGACGGGTGGATTAGGATGGAGCCCATCAGTCACTTCCCACGAGTCTCGCGCAGGTTCCTGGCATGGTCTCTCGCGAATCCCAATATGCCCCAGGTTATGTGCTACATGCCGTCTCCAGGTACGACCGGAAGACTCTTCAAGGTACGAGCTAGCAACAAGAGCCTCTCTTTCCTCTACTGTACGAATTGATCCGACCTCTCACGGCCCTGCCGACCCAGTCCAATCCATCCATTTCGATTGGATTGGCCATTCACTCATTCATTACACTCATCAATTGCTCTACTTCTGCCGCCATTATGCAGACCATAATCAGACTCTAGTCCATTGCCATTGCCATTCTTCCATATTCGCTCAGTTTTTTCCCTTCTTTTTGCTTCCGTTGCCGATTAAAGCCCGCACGAGTCGGGATTAGCGAACGACATCTTAGTAGCTACGCAGAGACATAATCACATCCATGGTCACGGAGGAAAGAAACTTCATCACACCCTCTTGCGGTTTAGCTACACCCTCACTTACCCTAGCCTTCTCATGTCATTGGCCTGGGGAAAGTAAAGTGCGATGTGCTTTCTTTGAATTCGTAACTCTAGAGCTTGATGATGTAGTTCTTTTTAATTTTGCAAATGGTTCTGCGCGTATTAACTGGAAATTTTATTTCGTGCTGTAGCGCATTAAACACTCATTCAACAGGAAGTATGAGATGATAGCAAGAAAGTCAATATTCAGATCAGGTAGCCGCAACAACCACCAGACAACAACATCTGAGATCAACAAACCCCCATCTCAGTCAATCTCATTCTAATGCAGTAAACAGCGCAGTAGCATCAACATCCACCTGGAAACTAGAGACAGAGTGTGTTAGCCAGCACGCCAGTGTAGGAGCTACCCTTGCCGTACCCGGTAGCGTCGGCTGGCTCGATTTTTCTTACTGCTCTCTTGCTAGGAGCTGGGTTCTCTCACCTCTCACCAAAATGTTTTTTCTCTGGAGCTATGCCTGCAACTTTTTTTTTTTCTGCAGGGCGTGTCAATTGAGCTAATCAAGCCCGTGCTAGGGTGTAACTCTATGAAACGTCGGTCGCTGCATCTTGCAGACTTGCACGGCCCATTTTATGATGCCCCGTTTAAATCGCCCTTGCCCTTGTCCACTCAAGGCAGCCTCTGGTCCTCGGCCCAGCCAGGCTCTGCCTTCTATGCAGGTGCAGAGCACAGTGTGTGGCGGCGCCCAGCGTGGGGAATGGAAACAAGACGGTAATCTCAGCAGTGGGTGCAAAGGAGACAGCAGAGCAAATGCAGTGGGAAAAAAGAGATTGAGAGGGACTAAAGACCAGTTTACATTTCATATGCAGCAAGACTAGACTCAGATAGAGACTCATGCTATGAGATTACCCTGCCGATAAAGCACAAGGGGGAGAGTGCTCAGCGCAAACAAGAGACAAAACAAAACTCAATTGAGAGCACGTATCTGATAAGCGATAGCTATTGGATGTCTCATCGAACCAACTGCCCGTGGCTGATAGCTGATTGATGGCTTACAATGACTGACTGAATGAACGTGACAATGACAACGACAATGACGACCTCAACATGATGGCACTAACAATCAGTAATTCACCATCCATGTCACAATGCGAGCGATTCGCCTCGATCTTGACAAAGCGATGCGATGCGAAGAAATCAATACAAACAAATCAAAACAATGGCCTGCCCGCCCGCCTGCCTGTCTGGGTTGGGTTTATTTTACATGGGTTGGGGGAATGTCCGCGGGATTGTACATGCTGTGATAGTGCGCAAGTATAGTTTTTACTGATTTAGCTTTACGAAAAACAAGACACCTAGAGAACCCGCAGCTGAGCGAGTAATTTTACTTTCGTATCCAAACTTGCTTATCGCCCTGTTTGAATCTGCCTGCCTACCTACTGTAATACTCTCCGAACTATCACCAAAGAATCTCCACGGCCATTTACAACACCCATGGACTTTTTGGCTTGAGAGACAGTAAGACACTGTGCATCTCCCGGATCCCGTTGGCTTCCATCCTTCGAGAGCCCCGTTGTACATGTGGGATGGCTCAAAGCCCGGTCCTCGATTGTATCGACGTATTGCCTCACTAATGCTAAATTTTGCCTCAAGATAGCATCAAGCCATGTACAACTGTAAGTGTCTGCCTGCCAGCGTCTGGACCTACTGGATACAAAGTCCTCTGGTGTCCTGTAGCGCGCTCTCCATACTGGGGCCCCGGTACCTCTCCTGTATGTCATTGCTGGCCGAGCTTGTACCTGGCGTCCAGCTCCCCGTTTCCGCTGAGGGATTTTCCTCCATGGGAGGACCCCCCTCCCCCATGCCCATGTGCTCTTTTTCGTTTTTCCCGCTACGTATCGCTGCTTGTCAAGAATAATGACGACACTGACTTGCCCATCCCCGGCGGTCAGCGAAATCGCGACTCGAGACACTGGAGAAGACAGGAGAAGTCATGATAGGCTCCGCTTCATGAGAAACGGAGAGAACGGGTTGCCGTTTCTGTCAATCCACCAGCCTTGCTTCGCCATTGAGCTGCTAATCGAGACCCTTATTACATACAGTATCAATGCGAAATGTCACCCTCATGGCCCCTGGAACGCAACGGGAGTCATGGTCCTGATGTGCAATGTTGTGCAATTGCAATGACTCAGTGACGATTTCACAATCGTAACGCAGCCATTGACACATCTCGCATGTATAATAGCATTGCATAGATCTTCATACCTTATCCCACCTTGTGCACATAATGCGCTTTCCTATGCAGATGTTGTTATTTGCGCGCAAAGCGTGTCGTTCAATTTCCTAATTTCCACCTTGAAGCTGGTAGTCGTAAATAACAAGTCGTGTTCATGAGGTGACATTAAAATCCATTCAGTTTACCTAGCAAACACATATTAAAAGTGCATACATTTATCGACCCGCTACTCTACTCTGTAATTGCAGCTTATTTGAGACTGGCCCCACGCGATCTACCTCGGGACTGACCTGACTGGGAACTGGTCTGACAATCTCAGATGGGATAGCTTCACAGATCCCGTCCGATGACGACTATGCTGATCGGTTACTCTGCATCTTCTCAGTCTAGATTCCCTCTGCAAAATTCTTATTCGGCCGACCTATCAGTCGTTGTCCCAAGTCTTGTTTGACCTGGACACGAGAAAAGCATGAGGTTAATTGAACGTAGGGGTCTCAGGCAGGACCGAAACGGGATCGCCGTGTTTCGATGGGTGGTCATGATAGTCGTCATTTTATGACAAGTAATCAGACGTATCGTGACAAGTTTACTACGGTGTGCCTCGCCTTTGACTAAGTAGTCATGACTTTGAGAAACGATGGCCTGTTATGATGGAACAGTTCCAGGTTCAGCACAGGATAAGGGCACACATGAGCATCCACTGCTCACCAGGCGCAAATTGTGAACGTTGAGTGGTTGCCATGTCCAATCGCCTTATCGGCAGCTGTTGAGCCTGTGCCAGCCTTGGCAGCTCGACAGTGATGAATACGGTGCGAGATACGGTCTTGTTCACGAAACGACATGGGCGAGCTTCTGCAGGGCCTCGCCTGGGCTGGATCGGCTTGGCTGCCCTAGGCCTGCCTTTGGTCTTCTCCGTGTTCGTCTAACAAGGACACCGAAGAGATTCACCTTACACGTTCATCTTCCACGCACGAGATGAGGCGCCGCTATTAGCGTCTTGGATCCAACCTGCGGGTTAACGCGGGCGAGAGTTATTGGAGAAGACTTGATTGAACCGCTGAACTTTCTTCATCAGCTACTGAATGGATCTCCATTCAAAACGGCAGGCTAGCCTATTTCACCACCAGAGCAAGCCCTGTCCCAACGACGACGGGACCGAGCCTCGCTCAGATTTAGCGTACAAAAAGAACGAACATCAGAGATGCTTGACACAAATACCACGATGCTAGCGAGCTCGGTTAGGGCGGGGCTGACCTCAGTTGTTTCTGTCAACTTCCCTCGTGTGAGGTATTATTTAGGGATCATCACAGCTGTTGAAGCCGCTCATGCAGGCGTGCATAACTTATGGACCCAGCTGCACTGGCCAAAAGCCACGCATATTGGAATTTTTCTAGAAGCCGGCCTTTCCACGGTGACCTTCACCCGTTTATCCAATGCCCTTCCTCCCTCTGGACTTGGCCACCGCTGTCAGTGATCACGAAGAACTCTTGTCGCCTCTCGCCAAGCAGCCAAGTCGATTCCAGGCCCATGTTCTCCTTGTCTCTATTGAGCTTGCACAAACGAACCCCGTCAGCTTCAGGGCACCCCATGCCCTTGCTCATGGCTCAAGCCTGTAAAGGTCAGTGCCCCAGAATCCCATCCATCGCCAAAAGCAGCAGTACCCTGAGTCTCTACGTCATTGGAATGACTGAGTTCAAAAGAAGGTGAGACAGCCTATGACCAATGGCGGCGACTGTTTCTCCGGTCCAGTCGGCCTCGCCCTTTCGCGGTTTTTGATTTTCTACCTTGTCATATCCACATCCACTTCGCATCGGATTTCATGTGGGGGTACCTCCATGTTTAAACTGGGGGACGTGGTCGCTTTCTTCCGCGGGCTTTTGGCTACAGCAGCTGGCTGTCGATAAGGTAGGCAAAACCGAACAGGATTTGGTCGGCGCTTTTTTACCCGCGACCTCCGGTGGGTGGACTTCGGCGCCGATGCCTCGGTGTGTCAGTGGGCAATAGATGGAGACCCCACGGGCAATTCGCGGTGTACAAGATGTCTTCTTCTCGGTCAACCCTAAATGGGTTGTCGAGTGCCGAAGACGGGGCACGGTAAGTCCTTTTTGGTCACGAACTTCTGAAGCTGAGAACGAGAGTGCCTGAGTCGCTCGCTCGCTGTAGCGGGTCTGACTCCGATCTTCAGCGAGTCGTTCACCGCACCGGTTTCCGCGCTCCGCTGTTGTTCCTGACTCTTGGAGATTCCATGTCTAGGTTCCATTCCGCGTCTTTTGCTGTTACAAGTTGCCTCATCCAGGGTCCAAATTTTGTGTGCCGCGCCTATCGCTCCCATTACGTTACCGGGCGGTTGGTCTTACACACCAAACTGTATGCTCAAGCCCGCCGACGTAACTTCAACAAGCCTGTTGTTAATTATTGTTACGTCGTGTCCACGGCCATCCGTCCAAAGCCTACCCTGTTGTTTCCACGACGGGGAGACATCCTTACACAATATCCGCCACCAACGACCCCTTGTGTTGTTTACTTGATACAGTAATTATCCTACATCTTAATCCAACTTTGATATATCACAGGCGAGAGGCAATTGGTTTTACAAATGGGGAGATAAACAGCAGCACTAAACATTTTGCACTCTTTGGAGTCCACTAAACCGCCGACAAGACCGGGTCCAAATTAACCACAGCGCGAGATTTGCATTATGCAGCTCTATCAGCGTGGAGCTACCGGCTTACACGCACGAGCGAGTGCGTCTATTTTCTTCTAGAAAAACCCGGGGCGCATGAGTGATGTGTCCGCGTAAAGCGATGTCGAAAAACGAACAAGTCTCTCGTCTCACCATGTCGCACTCGATCGAGCTCTACCCAATCCCCTTTCACGGCTGACGCCAAGTCAACGAGGCATTTCTTGACTGCATATTCGTGCATCTTCCCCATCTTTGCCCGGCTTTGGGCGGATCCGGGGTCGCCCGGGAGGCGCTCGAACTAGGAGGTTGGTGGGCTTGCACCCTGAAAATTGTCTAGGAAACAGAGTCAATCAATTGGTCATAGTGATTGGTCGGTTCATTTCATGAGGGAATTCTAAGACCATGAAACGGTCCAAGCAAATAGACTTGACCTAGACTGCTCTTACTGATAATATCGCTCACTCTGTTTGATACTCTTGCATAATAGTAAACATGGACTCTGGTCATTGAATCATTCACCTAACCATTTGCGGGTAAAACCTCAGCATGGGCTTGTTAGACAGACAGTAGCTGGGGTTAGGGAATGGCAATAGTGGCACGCTCGCTGCGTAGCATGCGGGATATTGATGAGCTTAATGTCAAATCTGGAAGGTCTCAGCATCAGTCATTGGCTGCACCTTCCACATCCTGAGATCTACCCCAACACAATCACCTCCTCCCAATGCTCACGTCCCGCGGGAGATGATGGTGCCGGATACTTTTCTTCCTACAGCCTCACTTTTTTGCTTCTCCATCTCCATCTTTAACTTCACCTACATACACACGGCAGGCCAGCCCAGGCCAGACCGCACTATCAAGAACACCGCTTCACCCCAGTTTCCTTGGCGACAGCAACAGTGCACAATTGCGGAGAGCGAAGAGCAGCTTCCTTGAACAGCCAAGCCTTCACTCGATTCAAGGGACTTCACTGATGGAGTCGAGTGCTACCTTGACTGTGCTTGACTGGCCCAGTCCCTGGATGTTGTTGTGCCAGCATCCGCTCCGACTTTCTTATTCATGCACTTTCCGCCACAGTCTGGGGTAGACTGTTCATCTGATAGGGGTTGTCGAAGCATGGGCTTGACTTGACTAGATGGTGACTTGATTAGTGTCTTGTGCCTATTTGCGCCATAGGTGCTTGCGTCTTGTGAACCACAAAAGAAGATTCGTGAGGATCAGCGTGACAGGCCAAAGACGCATCATGCTGTTGTCGCCTCTGCTGACGTTACTCAGAGGTTGAGGCGGTCTATCAACAAGTCATGGTTTATCCGAAAACGAAAAATGATACGTGAATCTGGCACGATGCTCATACGTCACTCGAGATTCTGCCTGATCTCTATTTCCAGAGCGGAGAAATCTCGAAATCTCGCAGTGCTGTTACCGTCAAAACTCCGGTCTCGCGATGATGGCACATTTGCCTGTATGTCTAACACATACAGCCGGCTTGATCTGGAGACGTCAAACTAGAATCTTCAGCCTGTTCTCCAAATCCTAACCCCAACGACCCCAAATAGCCACCGCAAATTGAAATGCAAGGATTTATAACTTGCCCGCATTTGAGACCCGCTTGTACCGATCCACGCGATTTGGCTTGCACGCGACCTTCGGCAGTCAAGCAGTCGAACTTACTATTGGCTAGCCCTGAACCACATCCTTCACTGCATAGTCCAGCTTGGATTGTCAATCACACTGTATTGCCAGGGCTCTATCGCAAAGCTCTTGGTAAGTCGAAAGCCGCGGTGTTTGCAGCTTCTGGATCGCAACCATCATCTGGCCTGTGATGCTACATACTGTTATCAAAGCCTCACCGGAGGCGGCGACGTGGCTAGGGCTTAGGACCGATAACTCTGGTTTGGCAAAATCTGGCACGGTGCTCTAGCACTCTTGCTCCACCATGATGGATACTCGTTCCTGATATCCACTTCTTTTCCCTTCCACTAACTCAGCACGCCAACTTGCCGCCGCTGGCCGTACCATGTCTTCATGGTACCGAGTACCAGCCGAGTTGAGTGCTCAGAGAGTCCAGGCCCTGTCAGGTGTCGGACATTACTTTCCCAAAGACAGACAGAAAGCTTAGGAAAGCACTAAGCGCCTTGAGCTAAAGGCCCCAGACGCGGCTTTTTTTTTTTGCTGTTTTCTTTACGTGTCTGTTCCTGGTAGTCTTTGTGACAACCCACCTACTGTCACTTGTCCCTACCAAAGTGCCTCGCCGTTGGCTGGCGCCAGTAAATGAGGCTCTTGCGCCTATTCCATTGCTCCAGCTCCCCATGACAGTCTCCACGACAGCCCCCGTATCTATCTGGCATCCTATCTATCCGTGCCGTCATTCCCGGAATTGCAAATTTGTTTGTTCAATCGCGAATCGGATATGATGTCAATGCTATAGGTTGTCTGGAGAAATTGGACTGGAGAACCTGCTCAACCGTTGTGTATTTTCGCATGTTACCTTAACATATGCCTGAAACAATCCCGTCGGATATTCGACAACGGTGTGTCCGCCTTGACACGATTAGGATTGGCGTTTATCAAGAGATAAGTCTCGATTTTGCTGGTCCTGGTTGATAAAATCCATATCTTATTTCCAATCCAAGCTAGTAACCCTGTCGGTGCGATCGGCTTTTACAGCTCACAACAAGTCGCAGTGCAAAGTCTGTAGCTAGGCTCTGCCGCGACCTCGAGAATTGCGTGCCACGCCTTCACACCGTGTTGGGCCTGGTAATTCAGAGCATACATACGAGAAGGACCAGGATCAGTGATCGACGATGGACAACACCTTAGCGGTCAGCTTCCGATGGTGACTTTGTTTGCGTCGTTGTTAAGAGTCTCCATCTTAAAAAGGAATTTATCCAGGCTCCACGAGTCTCCAAACCTTGGTGTGGGATTTGATGGAGAAGAATCACCTCTCGCTGGCTAAACTTACCTTTGGCTAGTCAATAACGAAAACTGGAGCATACGACTCGATAATGGATGGACGGACCTGAGGCTGCCGGAGGACCCTGCATCTCATCCCAACAACTAATTCACTCATACAATTTCGAGCGATTCATACGTGAGCGTTGATATTGCGCGGGTCCTCCATAGTGAAGCTGCGGAAGTCTGCATCCTGACCTACACGTACTAATTCCGCCTCAGAACACTCATAAAAGTTGTAATTAGGTATAAGTCCCCAAACTGGGGATTAGGCGCGACTCGCGACTTAGGGAATATCGCGGAGCCGAAGACGGACATACGTCAAGGGCCAAGCAAACATGCTGACAACCATGCAACTCTTTGAGCCATACCAATTGCTTACACGCAAAGGATGCCACACCCCGGATTTTGGCCGCAAGACCAATTCGCTTCAATGCTCGGCTTTGGCGGACATCAACTCGACTCAAAGTGAGGTGTAGGTCAGTATTATCGTCAGCCATGTTCTCAGATGACGAGGCGCATGAGAGTATTTTGTCCATTGCCCACATTCATGCAGCTGCATTGAGGTCCAGAGCCAATCTTGGCTTCCTTCTCTCCGGAGATGCCAAGAGTCTTGAAGCGAGGAACGACCAGTTGATGAAACAACTGGCCTCGGTCGCTCGACGAACAACTCAGTCGCTGACTGAAACGAGAGTGTTTCCTTTGCACCAGGAACGTTGTGGCACGGCCAAGATGGATGTGCGTTGTGCAAAGTTGCGCTTTGCGACGAGCATATTCACCTCGACTTTCTTTTTAGGCCGCATGGTATTACGCGCCTAGTGCAGCCTCCCGTATGACTGGTGGATGGGCGGCCTTCACTTGCCCATGGAGTATACCGCCTGAAGAACATCTGATCCATGAGAGGCTGCAAAATGCTCAATCTGACAATGGCTCAATTTGCATGTATGCTTAATCAAGCCTTGTCGTACACTGATATTTATGGCTTCCGAGCAGACCGTTTTCTTCCTCATCCATAAGCCTTGCAGATTGGGAGCGGCATCACATATGTGAGCCCAGTAACACAGCTGCTGGTTTCAAAGAGGCGTCGTCATTTTTGAGTCGCCAGGAGTCGCAATTCAAATTTACTTACCACCCGTGTGTCCATGAAATTCTACGAGCCTCGATGATTGACGCGTCCTGTTAATCTTGAAATTGGTCACGAACATAGCCTCGTTGACTTCATTTCGGAATCCGATGTATGTCAGAGGACGTGCATTTAGTCGTCCAGCCCTATTATGTTTCCAAGTCGATCATCCAAGATACCAAGGCGGCGACTACCGATGCCAACACTTTTGATGCCACAGATATGAATCTTGGCTCTTGGCTGATGGTTTTCTTTTCCACACGCCCGACCTTGGCTAGATGAACCAAGACTTGACAGCCAAGAGCAAAGACATGTGTTCTCGATGTTCGATTTCTGTTACCGCCACCAAACCATACGATAATTCTATGTCCTGTGTATTGTACCAAGACTTGCATTTGAGGCTATATCGACAGGGTCTTCGTCTAGACTCATAGAGCAACGTGAGTATTTGTCCAGATCACTAACATATATGCACGCGTTTGCAGGCTGAGCCTGGGCAGCATAATACACAATTGTCCAGACCGTGTAAAACAGCATGAAAGTATAGATCCAGACTCTTATCAGTCCACTCTGAAGCTACATACGACGGAACTTCCCTTGCCGTTTTTGGCAACGATTGAGGCAAAGTGGATGGATGATATTTACAATTGAGCTCTCTGTTATTCCGTCTTGGCTCGAGTCGGTCAGTCCCGTGGTGCTTCGGTTTCTCTGTGACCTTTGCTTTTTTTCCGGTCATGCAAGTGCGTGCTTGGTAGAAAGTTTCTGGATTATCTTGGTATGGATGACATGCATGCATGATGAAGGGATGGATGGACCTCGAGTGGCTCCGTTAATTTCGGACTTGACAAGAAGCAGATATTTGTTTTTCTGTCGTCGCGATTTGAGCGGCAGGTCAGTGGGTATGAAGTAAGATTACAGCGTGCTTTGGGCGTGGGATGGGCATATGACCATGGTTTCAGTTCAGCGCGGAGTGTTTACTGTAATCGATTGATCGATTGATTGGTATGCAGTCGGATATTGCGCTGGAGCCAAACTGTGGATGAAGGGATCCATCCGCGTGACAATTAGTTAGTTGCATCTCAAAGGGTTTAGCACAAGGGATTTCTAATTTTGGGGCTTCGAGACAAGTGCGATATGTGTCTCTTGTTAAGTTAAGACCATGTTGTTACGTAGCGGCAGATAATGATGGATATCCCTGCCTGAGTATGTTGGTTGTTTATCTTTTCTGCATCACCTGAATGCGTAATTTCGAGGCTGAAGGGGTAGAGACGTCACAGCCAGTCAAGCTCTGAGTCAGTTTACGTACCTTGTTTCAATAGATAATACTCAACATACTAGTTATTTAATGCTTCCACATCAAATAACAACTGTCATATCAAAGTCTATATCTAAAAGGGCTGTCGGTAATCAATCCAACCTAGTCAGGGGAAAATCTCGCACTATACCCCAATCGAGTCCCATGGGGGGGGTTTCGTGATAACCGAACCTTGTTTCTGACAACAGAGGAAGAGTAAAAAGTACAGCAATCTATTGAAAACGGTACCGATGAATGGCTAGTCATGTGAATGAACGGTATTAATGAGTTCATTGCTGCCTGAAAGAATGGCGCTGTCGATCTGTCGACTTTATTTTAACTACCGACGGTGAGGGCATCGATCGTCACGGTCTGTCTTGTCTTGGCGGTGCAAGTGTTGTTGGTGAGTACTCCAGGGATAGACGATCGTGATCGCTTTGACGTGCTCGTGAGGAGTTGCAGGGAGGGATGTTAAGATTACTGCGACGATCGAAATGCTGGTGAGAGTGGTGAGCTTAGTGGTGATTACCCTGTACCGGGCTGAGATAGAGCGACCCGGGGCAAGGAGGGATGAAACTTGTTGCAATGTATAACTTTGGCTTCTGTTGACTAATTATGTAGCGAGGAATAAATTACATACATGCACGGAGCGGTATATGAATTAGGGAGTTGAGGTTAAGCTCAGTTAAGGTGATATGTTATGTTGACATAAGTCAAGAGCTCGTGTTCACACGACGAGGCTGACAGCGGTCACAAGCTTCAGGTAATTATATAATTTTTTTTAAAATGATAAATCAAACCAAAAGAAAAATAAGAGACCATAGCCAAGCTCTCATGTGATATGTACAAGTTAAAAGAGCGACACTTTTATTCCTTCAGTAGAACTAGGCTTAACAAGCTTGTTACATGACTTAAGGTACCTATGTAGAAGGATATATCACCGTGATACCTAATCTATATAAGTACTCGGAGAGATATCCATTTCAAACGAAGACGGGTGGTATTCTTGCTGTGTTATCCAGATATACATTGTCGGGATATCGATATCAACAACTTTGAAGCACTTCTCTGTTTGACGATTCGATGTGATCCAGGAAGAAGCCATAAAGGCTTTCAGATACATACACAGCTCATAAGAACGGAGACCTTAAGACAAACGAAGACAAACATATATACATGAATAAATAAATAGCTTTCTCTAAAAACAAACTAAAAAAAAAGCCTCGAAAGGATTAACAGCACGTCAATGCCCCCAGAAACGAGTCATCACTGTTAAGACTTGGCATGGCCTTACTGTGAGCAATCAAAATGTCGCCATACGATTCGACGACGCAATCACAATGCGAGAAGCAAAGTGGTTGTCAGTAACGAATGGGAAGGCTTTTTCCTCTGTGACGGATGTGGGTGAGTGATTCAAGCTGTGAGGCGATACACCCGATGAGGGAAGACACTCGATCATACAGAGCCACAAGTTACTCATACAAACATAAATACAAATTCAAGCGAGCAAGATCACACAGGAGACCGTATTTATCGGGATTGAAAGATAAATAGGACATGTCGGTACAAACATGGTGATGACAGTTGAGGTCAAGTTCTGAGTTGATTACCCTGCAGACACGCGGGGATACAGTCAGATCATGTAACTCGACAAGAACGAGACAACACGACCAGTTCAGGACATTAAAGCATCTAGGGGATGCTGATCATACATTTTAGAGCATATCTAGGAAGAAAGACAAAGATGAAGTCTTCATTCCTAGAAACAACATGTCTCCCTCCCAGTTTACACCTTTCAAACTTCAAGATCGGTGATCACAAGAGTTTCACTGCCAAGAGATATGCTTCTGTATAACAGGAAACAGAGCCCAAGTATATTCAGATTGTTTACTAGCCGCGCTCGTTATGAACTGCTTTTGAAGCAAACATCAGCACGGTGGAGCAATGGCAACAAACAACCACTACAGAAGCAAACGACATATTGTATCCAGATACAACGAGATGTATAGGACATTAAGACAGGAAGGAAATGCGAAAGGATATCATCAATATGGCAAGCCTCTCAACGTACAAGACGGGAACTTGGGGGCACTACTGAATCACCCAGCGACTACCATGGCAGAACCGAACTCACAAGCGCGACTTGACAAGGTACAAGCATTTAGTGGAATATCATAACTTTTCATTTGTAGCCAACAAAGCTACGTGGGTCAAGAGACCCTCATCAAACAAACAAAAACACATCTGGTCGTCAATGCGCCTGCACGAAGCCGTCAATCACGACTGTTTGCCCACCAACTGATGCAAGAAACCGTCTCCCGAAGCCAAGCCCTTGTATAGGCCTTGGAACCATGTTGCCAACGCCGCCTTCTTCGCTGCTTAAAGCAACAAGGGAAATCAACAATAAAACAACAGATGTCCTCCCATTTCCATACCTGGGTATCATTACATAATCTTGTGCGTCATCCTGGAAAGAAACCCTTAATTATTTGTGGGATCAGGGAATGTGAAGCCAGCGGGAAAGTTGGGCATGCCGTTCGGCAGTGTGCCAATCCCAAAGGGGAACGAGGCAACCATGCTCTGTCCATCCTGAGCAAGGTCGCGATGATCGTCACGACGATTGGGGCCGTTGGAGCCGTTGTCTCTACTTCGGCGCCAACGGGAGAGGTCTTCGTCCCGATTGCGAGTTGACTTGGGTCCGTTGCTACCGCCCTTGTCCGTTTGCATGCGTCGACTGATGGCCTTGGATGAGACTCCAGCTCCGATCTCGATATCGGGCTCCTCCACTGACAGGCCAGTCTCAATGGGTTGTCCACCGCTGCCGCCATAGGGGGCGGTCAACATCCACTTGCGATCAGCTTCCGTCAACTTATGGATAGGAATAACGCTGACACCCGTTGAATAGTCGCTACAGTCCCGAGGGCCGAAACCAACACCCCAACGAGTCTGATAAAGTTAGCTCGAATCAATATCTAAAGGGAGACTACAGTCACTTACACGAAGGGGCACTTCTAGATTGCGGGAGTCCTCAGTGCCTTGCTTGGCGTTGACAGCATCCTGTCGGCTAAGCATCTTCACGAAAGCATGCCGCTTGTCTTTGTTGACAATGCATGTTTGCACTGTACCGAAGCGGCCAAAAATGCCGCGCAATTCACTCTCAGAGCAGCTGTTCCTTAGTTAGTTAACGCGATACGAATACAGGTGAGGATACACCTACGTTACTCCACCAACAAACAATGTTCGGCTATAGACCTTGATGTGTCCAGGTGGAAGATTCGGATCGTACTCGACCCATTTGTCGGCTGAGCCTTGTTCATGAAGCGGGGTCTCACTTCGTCCACGGTGTCCATGAGGGCTACGCTGGCGATATTCACCTCCGCGGCGGTCATCATGACGACCACGGTTAGGAGAGTCACGGGCATAGTCTAGGCGATCACGTCCATTTCGAGGAGAGCCACGACCACCCCAGCCACGGTCAGGAGATCGCGAACGAGAACGTCCATGGAATCTAGGAGGAGATCTTGTATGGCCATAGCCTGGCATACGTGAATCCTCTGGCTTGCCTGAAGGGCCACCCCATGCAGCTTGACCAGGAATTTGAGGACTCTGTGCATAAGGAGCAGGCTGCTGAGCTGGGGGAGCGCCAGCTGCAGCCGCGGCTCCTGCACCACCCATACTTTGAATGAGAGCAGGAATCTTATCAAATGGAATACCTTGGTCAGCGAGCGCCTTAATCAGCATGATCTGTTGCTGGGTGTTTGGATCAAGCCCAAGGCCAGGTGCTGCACCGGGCATGGCCCCATTGACCGGATTAGGTGGGTTACTTGGGTTGTTCAGAGGAGAGCCTGGATATCCATTCTGAGCCCCCATATGTGGGAGGCTGAAAGGAAGAGACGGCACATTTACGGGTTGCGACGCCGGAGGATACGATACTGGCGGCGTAGCAGATGATACTGGTTGAGGTGGCGCGGCAGCTGGCAGGTTATACGGTGCTGTGGGAGCCGGCAAGGGGTTGGCAGGAGGAGCGGTTGTGTTTTGACGAGCGATGTTAGCCAAAGCCTCAAGAATAGATGTGCCGCTAGGGGCTGGAGGAGCTGAAGTCGTAGCGGGAGCTGAAGCGCTGCCATGCTGTGAGCCTAGCACATTGGGAGGCGGGCTACCGGGAGGAGTTGTCGATTCATCTATAACATCACATGGGTTAGACTACAAGTTGATTCGAGACAATAAAGCAGTACCGCTTGGGCATATGACGCCAGGTGTGATACTGCTTGCGTGAAAAACGTACTCTGTGGTGGTGCGTTGAGCTTCTCTCTAAAAGACTCGAGCATTGGTGTAGGGAATGTCTGGCCCTTCTCCCAGATATCAAGGAGCTTCTTAATCTTTTCCTACACGGTGGATTATGTGTGAGTTACGATCCAAATAAACAGTACGGAGGTCAAATATGTCAAGGAACGAAGGTCGTCAACAGAAGCGCCTTGTAAGGTGCTCCAGTGGGCGCGGCACGTGGCAGTGACTGGTTGCCAGCTACATGAGGGTGACAGTCAGATATGCGTACCTTTTGTTCTTCCGGGGCGGATTGCAGGATGTCATTCATCAAAACAGGCATGAGTTCTGTCACTCGGTTGACGCCAGCGGCATAGGTTCCATCCGGGGCAGAGCTGTTAATTGTCTGTGCCTGTGCCTTGGCTTGCTCAAGCCATTTCCGGGTTACAGAGTCTACGACGTAGAGTACCCCCAACTTGTGTGTTCCTGGTGTCTTTTTGAAGTGTGTGAAAATTTTCTGGATGAGGACGGATTCGGCCTGTTGGGACAAGCGGTTAGCGATTGTTTGGCATTGAAGCAAATGGAGATGTTTGGTTAAAGCTTACCTGGATGTTGGAAACGCAAAGAGAGGTCAAGCTGGTGATGCGAGATCCGGACACACCTGGCGGCTTTAAGTTGAGCATAGCCTGGAGACCAGCCTCCAAATCCGCGACTGCGGACGCCATGGTGATTTGTTTGAAGTGATTGTAATGTTTGTAGTGCTTGTATGGTAGACTGGAGTAGTCCACGAGCTACGCGTGATGCCTCAAAATGTGATGCACCCCAGATATGGTCCGACAGCGAAATGGCCAGAGGTGGGCGATACCACTTGAAATGAAATGCCTGCAGCACGAGAGGGAAGCCAGGTAAAGGCAAGAGATGCAGAAGAATATTTCTGTCTGAATCAAAATTTCTTTGTCGCGTTATTCAGGTACGAGAGCTTAAGCGGGTCCTTCCTTCCTTCCTTAGGTGGGCAGGTAGAGATTTTTTTTCTTTTACGCAGTCGCGACTGGCGAGATAAGTAGTACGAGAGCAGTCCCAGTTATTGTAAGATAAAGTAATATATCAGCTGGAAATATGCGACGCAAATACAAATAGAGAAGGCAGGCCTCAGGAGTACGGGTACGACTTGTGCGAGAGAAAGCTCTTCTACTGTTTGCGTCAGGAGCGCGACGAGTCACGAGATTGTGCAGTGGGCGATAAAGCCAACAGAGATCGTCAAACGAGGAAAAAAAATGTCAGTACTAGAGACAGGGTCGGAAAATAACTGCACTGGCGTTGTTTGCGTGTTCGCCTCGATGGGCGTTGTCGTCAAGAGTGATGCTGCTCTTGTCTTGGTTTGTGAGGTGATGATGGATGAAGTGGGAGGAGAAAAGCTGAGGCGGAAGAGCGTGACAGGTGGGGCAGCCTTTTTAAGTGTCGCAGTTTGGTTCCAGGTCAATCAAATCTTTATTCCGGGTTTAGGTTTGGTGGTCCTGATAGTTTATCCGGTGCCGACCCAGAAAAGGAAAGCCTATGAACCTCAACCAAACACCATGATCCGTTGTGCCTGGCCAGCCTCGTACTCCAGTAATTCAGGCATTCACCACGGATGATGAGATAAAGCAAGGTATTTCCGTTCTCATTTGTAACCGAGCTCTGTTTCCCGGTTAGGTATGGTTGTTTCTTTGTTATTACAGATACTGCTCCGACTATATACAAGATGTAAGTTACTGGACATAGCAAAGCAGTGGAATTAACTGCAACCATGTACTCCGTACGCCTGACTTATCCAGTTATCCTATATTCACGCGCTAAGCCCTGCTGCTTGAAGGCAGTCCCAACCAATGTATGTATGCCAATCTGCACTGAGAGTCAAATACAGTTACCTATTAGAAAACTTAGATTCATATATGCTTTGCAACCACTAGGTCATCATCCAGTTTAACCACGGACTTATCATGGTTTACATTTCCGGATTGAATCCGTAACAAGCTTTTAGTGTAAGTGGAGTGCATGATACCCTAGATAAGGACACAGACAAGACGAGGCCAATGTAAGAGAAAGCAAGTCGGTAAATGCGGGATTTCTTGTTGAGTTTGTGTAGTCTGTACGTAAAACTCGATGAAAAGCATGCAATTCGGCCAAGATGCTCTGGTAATAAGCATGCTATGTTGTTTGTATCAAGGATGCTGGGCGCCTAGATCATAAAAGCGATACGTGAAACAGATGGCTAATAATTAATAATAGATTGTCGAGGGACCCACGATACATACATCGTGATTATTCAAGAAAGGTATCACAAGAAACGCCAAGTTGTTATAAGCCATTAGATGGTGCTTGGAGACAGCATCACAAGACAGAATAGCCGATGTTGGTGGTTTTGAAACAGCCGAGGTGACCGGGCGATCGGAAATACTATATTGAGTTGAGCACTTGATTCAAACAGGTTTTCGTGATCAGATGTGATTATCTTGGAGAACGGCGGTTAGAGATCAGCTGTCCGGATGCTCCGTAGAGACCTTCTACTGGCCGGATGGAAGGGTACGTCGGCAGTCCGAAGCCCTAGCGGCGCTGGCTCGGAGGCCCGGCGATGGATCACGGTAGTTCCGGGTCGTCTTGTCCTCGTGTTTAATTCTAGGTCCGACGAACCCATATTTGGTTCTGACGTCAAATCGATAATGGCCAGCATGACCGAGGTCCTACGAGCAATGAACCAAACAAATGAGTTGGTTGTGAAGGTATCTCCACTTGTTCCCGCAGGGGCTCGTTTTGGTGGAGCCAAGAGCATTTCCATCATGGAGACAATATTCGGAGGGTACAACATTTCCGAAGTTGTCATGATGAGGGAAAATTTCGACGTTGAATGTAAACAACAGGGGGTAGAGCCTGACTGGGTAGATCTTGACTGATTCCCTTTTACTCCATGCTCCCACATATTGTCAAATATTAATGAATCTTGAGAAACACACAGACAACATCTGGTGCCGAGAAGCAGCCGCAAGCGCTCCCT
>JAADJF010000285.1:0-53859 GCA_012932015.1 Fusarium acutatum | reverse complement strand
TAATTATAATACAGTAGTTTTAAACTTTAAGAGATAAACTTTCTTTTTTTTATATTTTACTTAAATGGCTACTCTTTAATTAATTAACTTTTATGATATACTGCACTAAGTCTATTTATCACACTTTCGCCTAAAGGTCAGTTAGGCTCTAACCAAGTAAGAGGTTGAGTGCAAACTCATAACTACATTCCCTAACCTATTGCTTATAGTTGCTAACATTGATTTTAGATTATTCTTTCATAGCTTTGAAAATACACCCTTACAAGCACCCTTACCAAGTTGTACCAGTGTGCTCTTCGTCCTCATGTAGGCAGCTATCCCCTCATGACCGTTTTCCAGTCCTATTCCGCTCATTTTCCAGCCGCCTACAGGCATTTCGGCTGGTGACTCACCCCATGTGTTAATCCAAGTAATCCCAGCGTCAAGCTTTTGCACAACTTCATGTGCCAGTCCCATATCAGATGATACAACACCAGCAGCAAGACCCATGGGAGTATCGTTAGCCCGGGCAATAAGCTCTGACACCCATTGTTGTCGAGGGCGTCCTTGGGTCCTATATGGCATGATGCACATGACGGGGCCGAAGATCTCTTCCTTGACAACGCGCATGTTGTCAGTGCAATTTGTGAATACAACAGGGTGAACCCAGAAACCATCAGAAGTTGGTTGTGTCATGCTAGGCTCCTCCGAGCCGTCGAAAAGAACCTTCGCCTTATCAACTGTACGTCCATGTTGGATGTACATCTTGACCTTCTCTTGCTGCGCGGCGCTGACCATAGGTCCGAAGTTGGTATTCCCGTTCTGAGGCAGACCCATGCGGATTCCCTCGCGACATCGCTGCACAATAGCTCGCTCAACCTGGCTCAACAGAGTGTCAGGGACGAAGACGCGGGTGCCATTGGTACACACCTGTCCGGTGGAAAAGAAGTTGGCTACCATGGCAGTGTCGGCTGCTTCCTCGACGTCGGCGTCAGGAAGAATAACAAGCGGACTCTTACCACCCAGTTCCATGGTGACACCTTTCATGTCTTTGACAGCTTGGCTGGCAACTTTGCTGCCTGTGCTAACTTGACCAGTGAAGCTGACTTTGGCGATATCGCTGTGAGCGACAAGAGGGGCTCCAACGGCGATGCCGTCACCGTAGACAACATTGAAGACACCAGGAGGGACGCCGGCCTCAATATAGATCTGAGCGAGTGTCTGGGCATGCAGAGGAGTGACTTCACTTGGCTTGTACACCATACAATTGCCAGCAGCCAAACATGGAGCCGACTTCCAGAGAGCAATCTGGATGGGATAGTTCCATGCACCAATGCCAGCACAAACGCCCAAGGGCTCATGGGTAGTGAGAACGAAAGCGTCAGGACGAAGACGAGTATTTTGACCAGGGAAGCTGCCAGCAGCGATATGTGCGTAATACTCGAGAACGTCAGCTCCAGTTGCAACGTCAACGGTTGATGTTTCCGACCAAGGCTTGCCAGTATCAAGGGTCTCGGTCAGCGCAAGTTCGTCATTGCGCTCGCGAAGTATAGCGGCTGCCTTTAGAAGAATGGCAGCTCGACGAGGTGCTGGGGTTTGTGACCATGTTGGAAAAGCGGCCTGGGCCGCTGCAATGGTAGAGTTGAGCTGTTCTGGGGTGGTAGTGTAGATAGTAGCAAGCGGCTTTGCATTGCTTGGATCGACGGAAACAAAGGTGTCGGTCTTTGAGGAGGACTCAGGCTGTGGGCGACCTGAGTGGAAAGTGTGAATCTCAGATGAGAAAGTCATTATAACTTGGTTGTTATGAGCGAAGAAGGAGCATGCAACAGGGTATGTAGAGGGGGATTGAACAAAGCAAAGCACAACGCGAAAGGCAGATAGATGGTAGATAGTAGGTAGGTATTCAGAATGATCTGAGAGAAGATGCTCTGTTGGTTACATGTGGGGAGCTGGCTGTAAGTAAGGTATTGAATCCTACCTTAAATGTAAAGCTTGTGAGGGTCAGTATGAAGTACCGTCAAGACGGGATGGCAATTGCCCCACAATTGCCTGATGCCGGGTACCTTCCTCTTCTAGCAAGATACAATGACGTGGGGCCGATCTATACTGTGCCGTCACAGTGGAATTGACCATCCAGTGAGAGCCCAGCCGAAGTATCAACCATGCAGCCAACATTCAATGGCAAGCAACACGACCAAGAACTCAATTTACCAAGCTATGGTCATTCAGAGACAAGTCTCAAACGGAACTGATAGCGATTTTCGGCTGTGAAGCCCTAGTCTGTGACGTGGTGAGATCAGCAGACCTGAGGAAGGATTACACCCATCATGACTCGAGCAGATCTGAAGAGATACGAATAGTCAGTTGCGAGAACAGGTCGACGGCCATTCATTGTGAGAGTGTGTTGAACGCCTCAGCGTTGTATCGATGCGGAGAGTAGCGGTTCTGCACCATTAGAATAAAGCCGCATATTATCAGACCACTTTCACTTAGCGAAAGATAATGAACCTGAGGAAGAAGGGGTAAAAAGGTTCTATTTGCAATCGATAAATTGTCCAACCAATGGAAGCGTGAATCTGGTATTGTACAGTACATAATTATGGTGCTCTGCGGGCTGATGAATAAGAGAACAGCTCGGAAGGCTTGGAAGACTGGACCCGCCAGCCCCGCCTCACTCCGACAAAAATGCTGCCGACAATTCTGGTGCAAGTCACTGCAGAAAAGTCCTGTTTTTTCATTACCTACTCCGTAGGCAGCCTTGCATCGTGCCCAGTCCTCAGCCCAGCTACAGAATCCCAGTCTTGACAATGCCGAAGAACGCCAAGCTTGAGTGGCTGGTCGAGGGGAAGCACAAGAGTGGACACGCCAACGTCATTGCTGAGCTTCAAGCTGTCCACCTGCCACCTAGAGCTCTGCATCCAGTCCGAGGCTCTTGACCGTTGAACTGTGAAGAAAGCAAGGCGCTTGAATGTTGTTCATAACAATGGATAAGTAGATAGAACTGTCACCCAAGGCGAGCGTATTCACTTACCAGTCCAGTTATGTACTCCGTACACACGACTGTTCTGCCAATAATTCAAGCGGGTTTCAACGGCAGAAAGGTCCAGTGTTAAGAAAAAAAAATGGAATCAAGGAAAGCAAAAAAAGAAGGGATTTGCCAACTCGGCGGGGACGCACTATCCAATTACCACACCCCAAAAAATCGATCTTGGAGATTATCGATCTGACGGCCAGGTACCCCAACCACGCTTTACCTGATCAGTATGCTAAGCAACATTTCAAACCTGGCAGCCTCCACGGCACATGGCAATATGGAGTTCCAGTGGTGCAAGACACTGTCCCTGCAGATTATCCAATGTGGTCTGGATGAAGCGAGATAGCACAGCACGCGAATCCCGAACAGGTATTTCCTGTACATCAGGAATCCTATAATCACACACATCAACTCAGCGCTCGACACATCCTCTGCAGAGAGCGGCGAACCTGCACCGTGTTACCGTGTTTCAAGCCTCGTAATCAAACAGCGACATGGCCGGTTAACCGGTCCAGCCAGTTCGCGATATCATATCAGCAGCTTTCGTCTGGCAGTCCATAGGGCCAACTGTAAATTCCAAACATGGAGTTGACTTGGCGCATAGTTATTCCATTTCTACTTGAGCATATGGAAACTGATTCGTCATATTGCCCAATCAGAAATCAATCTTGAGTACAATATTTCCTTCGGAGGCTTCGTGGAGCCGGATCCGGCCAGCGGAGTTCCCTGAACTCCATCTTTTCGCCGTCAGACGGCCCCACAAACACCGTTAAACGCCGAACAGGTATCACACAGTCGCCGCGTCAACCAACGTTCTTCGTGCGGTTGCAGCGGCCAGGGCAAGCCAAGCAATGGCACACGTCTTTGCATGTGTTAGTAACTAGCATGATAAGGAGCGAAGCAGGGACATCACGGACACCCCAAGAAATCGAGCCTTTTCACATGGCGAGTCCTAGTCTAACTCTCAGCTACTCACCTGCCACTTCCATTATCTACAAAGATATCGACTAACTGACTGATAACGAAGCTGTCAACGTCATGCAAGCACGGAACACTGGCTTAAGATATTCAAACCTTCGGTAACACCGAAAAAAAGATTCCCGGAGTCGGTGAAGAGCTTTTTGCCGTTCAAACCCCCGCCAAGGCCCCGCTCTTGCTAGGTTCGTGGCTTGCTAGATGCTTCAACCAGTTCTCTCCCTGGTTAGCTCTTGCCGCCGCCGCCGCCCGTCTTGGAGTCTTGATCCACCCACCAAGCCTTGCTGGATGATGGCAGCTCTGACCAATCAGGACCCCTTACTGACCACTAAAGGGTACTTGGAGCAGTTGGAACACTACATCGAGTCGAGGCTGGAGGCCAGTAGCGAGAACTCATCCGCACTGTACGATGCTTCCAAGGACTCTTCCATAATCCAGGACCCCACTTTGAGCTGATGTCCATCCATTTCAAAAAGATCTTGACTGTCTCGATGCTCGAGTACAAGAGCTCTCCCTCTCCTGGACTTCAAGGCGCTTTTCTTCCTCACTTCTCCCTCAACACCATTCATTGATACCCCTGGAGCCAAAACGACTGAGACACGTGCAAGATCTTTAGCCATCCCTCCATTGAATCTTTTGTTCAACTTTACCCTCGCTCAACTCCTCCAACATGACTACTGAGTATCTTCCCGCTTCTGCCAGCTCCGCCTACGACTATATCATCGTAGGTGGTGGCACGGCTGGATGTGTTCTGGCCTCCCGCCTATCCTCCTACCTTCCTGAGCGCAAGGTTCTTATGATTGAGGCTGGCCCTTCAGACTTCGGTCTCAACAATGTCCTAAACCTTCGCGAGTGGCTGTCTCTCCTTGGTGGTGATCTCGACTATGATTATCCCACAACTGAGCAGCCCAATGGCAACAGCCACATCCGACACTCACGTGCAAAGGTCCTTGGTGGATGCTCCTCTCACAACACTCTCATCTCCTTCCGCCCTTTTCGCCACGACATGGATCGTTGGGTCGCCAAAGGCTGCAAGGGCTGGGACTTCGAGACCGTTATGCGTAACGTTGACAACTTGCGCAACCAGCTGAACCCCGTTCACCCCCGTCACCGTAACCAGCTCACCAAGGACTGGGTCAAGGCCTGCTCCGAGGCCATGGGCATTCCCATCATCCACGACTTCAATCACGAGATCTCCGAGAAGGGACAGTTGACCCAGGGTGCTGGTTTCTTCTCTGTCTCTTACAACCCTGACACCGGCCACCGCAGCAGTGCTTCCGTCGCCTATATCCACCCTATCCTTCGTGGCGATGAGCGACGACCCAACTTGACCGTCCTCACTGAGGCCCATGTCTCAAAGGTCATCGTCGAAAATGACGTTGCCACTGGCATCAATGTCACTCTCAAGTCAGGCGAGAAGCATACTCTTAACGCCCGCAAGGAGATCATCTTGTCTGCTGGTGCTGTCGATACCCCTAGGCTTCTTCTTCACTCTGGTATTGGACCCAAGGGCCAGCTTGAGGACCTGAAGATTCCTGTTGTCAAGGATATTCCAGGTGTCGGCGAGAACCTCCTGGACCATCCCGAGACCATTATTATGTGGGAGCTCAACAAGCCCGTTCCTGCTAATCAGACCACCATGGATTCAGATGCTGGTATTTTCCTGCGACGAGAGCCCAAGAACGCTGCTGGCAACGACGGCGATGCCGCTGATGTCATGATGCACTGCTACCAGATTCCCTTCCACCTCAACACAGAGCGTCTAGGGTATCCTATCATCAAGGACGGTTATGCCTTCTGCATGACACCCAACATTCCCCGTCCTCGCTCACGTGGCCGCATCTACTTGACTTCAGCCGACCCTACTGTCAAGCCTGCTCTCGATTTCCGTTACTTCACTGACCCTGAGGGTTACGACGCCGCCACCCTGGTCCACGGCATCAAGGCTGCCCGAAAGATTGCGCAGCAGAGCCCCTTCAAGGACTGGCTCAAGGGAGAAGTTGCCCCTGGTCCCAAGATCCAAACGGATGAGGAGATCAGCGAATATGCTCGCCGAGTTGCCCACACAGTGTACCACCCTGCCGGTACCACCAAGATGGGTGATGTTGAGCGCGATGAAATGGCTGTTGTCGACCCCGAGCTCAAGGTTCGTGGAATCAGCAAGCTCCGCATTGTCGATGCTGGTATCTTCCCCGAGATGCCAACAATCAACCCCATGGTGACTGTGCTCGCTGTTGGTGAGCGAGCTGCCGAGCTTATTGCTCAAGAGGAGGGCTGGAAGCCCAAGCACTCCCGACTGTGAGCATCATTCGGGCAATTTTTCAAATATCTGCTCGTGGGGGTAAACGGGGGGGGAGATCACTGTTTTTGGACATCTGTATGATTAAATGATTAGCGTATGATTGCATTATCGCAGCGAGTATGACATACCTTGGGTAGTTAGGAAAATTTGAAGTTTCGTTTACCAAATAAGACTCTCGGGGGCTTGTGGCCCGATTTGCCGTTGTTCTTCCAATCGCTTGTGCCGGTGTCGGGTCGTATTTCCCCGATGAGGCCCTTGGCCCAGCTTCTTGACCAATTCGTATTTTGCCGGGACGGGTCAGTAAAACAGGCACAGCGGGCCGGCGACTTTCCACCACTAAACCACCCGGATCGCTCAGTTTAATGTGTCTCATAAGGCCCGGAATGCTAGATCATATTTCCATGATGAAACGAAAGTTCGATATGCGCCGATGTTCCAGCACCAATCGGGGGATCCGAAGCGCGATGCAGGACATTCAATCTTGGATGCGTTCTCGGCGGCTGAGATAAGGTGATAATAAGCAGTGGCAATATGCCACAAGATCGATATAGCATTGCGCGTTATTATTATGCATATTGTGTCTTGTTGGGTCTCGGGTGACCAGCTGATAATCATTCCCACAACTCACTTTGTTACCTGACTTTTCTCAGCGGGTGCACTGGTATCCATTGAGACGGGTTATGGCCCGTGGAGCCGTGCATCCATCAGCTGCTCCAAAAGGAAAGGTGTGGGGTATGTCCGGGGTTTCGGGACGGAGCGTTGAGCGTGGAGTGGGTGGTTCGACGGATGACAGGGCCGAAACGTGTCTGTAAGATCCATCCACGTCGGCCGTTGCGCCGTTGTGCAGGGTCCCTTGGTCGAGGACCCTCTACTCCTCCATGGGGATATCAGAGAGTATCTTCCGGAACGACAGGTGAGATGGCCTTAGCAGAGCCCCGGTCCGGCCAGCCGCCTGCTAAAGAGGTCTCGATCGGTAGGGGCCATACCTTCGTTTTAAGTGAGGTTTATAGAAGAAGCAGTGCAAGCTGAATAGCAACAGATGCATTTGTTGATTTCGCTCCGTTCTCGAATCTTTCAATTTGATGCATAAAACCATCTGACGGATTGCTGTGTCCCTATGGCTGAGATATTCAGGTTGCAGAAGGTTTTTATTGTGTTTTTAAAGCATTAACAAGCAGACGCGATAGATAATCGATCCCAAGAGCCTTCAATCGGCTGTCAGCGGCTGCACCCCGAAATCCCCAACTTCAAAACGCGATTCGAGGTTAGAAAAATGGCTACGCCAACAATCGACTTACCACCAACAACGTGTGAAGAAGAGGTCACCACGCCCATATTGGACAACGCTCAAGGACTAGCCTCTGCAATAGGAGCAGCAGCAGTGGCGGCTGTAGCTGTCGGGGACGGTCTTACACACGGACTTGGAAGAGTCGCATATGGAAAACCATACGATGGTCACATCTCAGATGAAGATGGCCAGTTCCACGATGTAGATCACAAAGGCGCACGTGAGGCGAAACAACAGAAAAGCCTTAGGGAAGCCCAAGAGAAGTGGGATGCTGCAACCATGGGACCGGTAACAAGGGTCGAAACAGTTATAGCGGCGGAAGGTGGAGGAGGAGATGGAAGAGGAGAGCGGGAGGTATGGGAGGGAGGAGGAGGGCCAGAAGGGGTGCAGTTGCCGCCTAGAAAAGGCGCTGATGTGGCAGGTCAACAGGTCAGAGCTGCTCTTTCCCGCTCCCGCCTTGGTCGTTCAAACCCCTCCAGCTCCAGGTCCAGCTCAGGCTCACTATCAGGCGCATCCCCTTACAACGCTACCAATACTGCTGTCGCTGCTACTGCTGCTGCTCCTAACAACAGTCCCAATAACCTCAACTTCATACAAGCCGGTCGCGTCACCAAGTCTCGCCATCGCTCTTCTCTTTCAGCACCAATCGCAGCGTCGCTTGTGAATGCTGCTGCTACGGAGAGTGCAAGATTATCCTACGAGGCAAAGCTTACCGCGGCACTAGCTGCTAACATCGCCGGCACAATGGCGGGTAGCCAGTCAAGCACGACGACAACAGCTCTCCCCTCGCTAAAATCGAACGGCCTCTCCTCGCTGTCGCAAAAGCCCAAAGCAAATGGAACAACACCGACCCTTAGCACCGCCTCTTCTATGGACAAAGATGCTCCCGTGATTTCCTTTTGGGGCCCAGAGCCAATTGCTCTGCCCTCCCGCTTCGCCCGCATCAAGCGCAACCTCATCAGTGGCCACGAAGCTGAGCTCGAAGCTAGTTGGGCCCGCCTCATTACTGCACTTCGCAAAGAGGTCAGCCATATAGAGGACCTTGGGGCTCACCTCATTCCTTCAATTGAGTTTGGCGACCTAGATGACTCTGTTCAGACTGCGCGCTTCGGACATGATCTAAGGCGCTACGGTGTCGGCGTCGTCCGCAAGGTCGTACCAAGAGCAGACACGGATACTGCAGTCCGCGAAACGGTCGACTATCTCGATAGCAAACGCCACATCAAGGCACTCCAGCAGCATGATCCAGCCTGTTTCGACTTCTTTTGGACACCAGCTCAAGTCCGCTCGAGAGCGCACCCCAATGTCCTCAGCGCCCAACGATTTATGATGAGCCTATGGGAGACCAATCCAGACGATCAGCTTGTCACAAGACTCCCTATCACCTATGTCGATCGCATACGCGTACACGGAAATGGAGAGAACCAGTCCAACAGTCTAAATGTGCCACCGCTCGAGCCGCCACAATCCGCCGACGACTGGATTCAGGCATTACAATCATCTGCGGGTATCACAGCACAAGTTGACAACGGGTCCTTGGAGCGCTGGGAGCCCGACGGTTATCAACGCGCAGGCACCTATAACCATATCTTTCATGGTCAATGGGAAGACTATGATCCTTGGAAATGTACGAGTCGCACTTCTGTGACGACTGATCTTTACAATGGCTACGGTGCCTGCACTATCTTCCGCATGTTTCAGGGCATCTTGGCACTTTCCACTGTCGAACCTGGCATGGTTCGCCTCTTGCCTTCCCCCAAGCTTGCAACAGCTTACTACCTCCTCCGACCCTTTTTCACAACCAAGAATCCTCCACCAGAGAATCGCACTGGGCCTGAATGGGAGGCATATCTTGCTCCTGAGAATTGGAAGCTGCAAACTGAGCCTGATTCCATCATTCATGGAGCTGTCCCGGGACACGCACAAAGAATTACTGAAACATGGCACCCCCATTTGCATCTACGAAATAGCATGATTACTTTGCCAACTCTACAGCCTGGAGACTACATATTCTGGCACCCTGACCTTCCATACTACCTCTCCAGTAACAACTATGGTCTCAAAACACCCAGTGGAAGCAAGAGTGAAGTCAGCATGCTCGTGTACATTCCGGCAGCCCCACTCACGCAAACAAATGCACTCTATCTTGCGCGTCAAAGAAAGGCATTCCAGAGGGGCCATCCCGGCCCGGACTTTGATTCCACGGGAAGAGGGATTGTTGAAGAGGACGCCGAAACACGGCCTGGTGAAAAGGAAATTGCCGAAGTCGGAGGTCCCTCTTCATTACAGGCTATGGGTCTTGCGCCATGGGAAGTTGCAGGCACTCGCTCCGGATCACCACCCCCGGAGAAGTCCAAGTCCAAGGCCGATGAGGATGTTGAGATGGAGGGAGACGGAGACGCCAAGAGCCTTACAAGCACATCATCGATTTCTCGCGCTGAGGCTGAGGTTGTGCGCTTAGCCAATATTATCCTCTTTCCAGATCGCTCAATGCTGGGGTACTCGGTTTGAAAGAAGCATAAACTTGCTGGCCGGGTCTCTGTCTTTCATCTCCTGGTTAGTTGGACATCACACCTCTCTTATCCCTTTTGGACTCTTTGTGACATTTCATATTGGTATGTGGTACAACGGTATACAGGAGATCGATTAGATGCATCATGAAGGAGTCAGGCGTTTACCTAAGGATTGAAACTAGACAGAAACTTTTTTTATTTATTTGCATAAACGAAGAAATACATCTCTTGTGCTCAAAACATGATGTGTAGCTCTAGATCCCGAAACGTCAGTCTAAACAGGATGGATTTCCTTTCTTTCCGCCGCCATGATCATTCGGTGGCACGTCTCAAAGTGTCCGCGATACTGGAAGCCACAAGCACAGCCTCTTCTCGAGAGATCTGCTGCTGTGAGCCGAAAATACCAATGGCAAGACGTCCCTTATCGATGGAAGCCTCAACATCAACAGCCAGCTGTGACAGTAGGGTTAGTGACCATTTTTAGCTTGAAGACCAGTAACTTACCGGAATGCCATTCACCGAAAAGCTTTCCTGACGAGCCGCCTCAAATTGAGCTGGTACGTGATGGTGGTACGAGTTGTCAGTTATCTCTTGTGACAAAACTGTGACCGAGTTCTCTGCTGAACCTGTATCGTCGGAGACGCTCAGGAAGTTGACAAATGATTTTACTTGTACACCAGTCCATTGGTCAATCTCCCAGAGACCGACGTCTGATCGTCCATCAGATGTAATCTGGTGAATGTCTCTCTGGATATTTTTTGCAACAGAAGACAAAGGGAGTTCTATGGGCGAGTCAACCCTCAAAGGAACAAGGTTCAGAGTCGGGTAGACCTGAGGGAGCCTATCACTGGCAGCAGCTCGGTTGGCGAGATACATGCCAAACACCACTGACCCATTGTCTGGTGTGTTGTTTTGCGTGGCGAGGACTTTGGCATAAGCTGCAAGGAACCAAGACTGGAGTGAAATGCCAGACTGTGTGGAAATAGCCTGTATCTGCCTGACATCCGGTATCGCTGATTCGTTTACGTGAGAAATTCGGTTCTTTACGTCTGCTTGCGATTCAGCAGCAATCGAACTGGAAGAGGTGCCGTGTAAGTAAGCTTTCCAGAAAGCTCGTCTATCTTTCTGGGCTGCTTCACTAGCCTGGCGGACTGCAAAGTTCTTCCACTGAGTAAGCCCATTGTTCTCGACAGCGATAGAGCCATGTAGTAGTTGAGATAATCGCCCCAATAGGGCTGGAAGACTGACTCCATCGTACAGAGCGTGGTGGATCTGAAGTCTGAATGACCAGATGCAGTCTTCCTGGAGCGTGATGTGCGCTCTAACGAGTGGCTGGGCAGCCTGGATTGACTGCTCTTTAGGGAGGTCCAGAGTTAAGGAAAGCTTGTGGGATTTGAGCACCACCTGCAAAACCGGGATAGTTGGAGATTGGGTTGGAATGAAACATGTGCGTAAGAGAGGTACTTCAGACACAAGTTTATCCCAGGCAGTCTGAATGCCGTTTAGATCAACTGAGGTCTTAATTTGACATGGAAACTCGGGGAAGAATACAGAGCCCTCTGCCCTTTGCCATGTACCGAGCATGTAGACTTGCATTGGCAATGCAGGAAGTACTTCAGCATCTTCTTTTGCTATTCCATGAGCGCGTAGTAGAACTTCAAGATTGATGTCGTCGGGTGGGACCCATTCTTCGGTCAATTCCAGAGTCTCTGACGGTATGGCTTTGGCTTGCATGGCCCGTTGAGCCATTTCTGCAATGCTTGAGGATTTAACAAGATCTTGAGGGCGGAGGTTTGTTCCAATCTTTCGCAGGAGGGACGACACTTTGATGGCACTAATCGAATCGAGGCCAAGGTGGTAGAGGTTGTCGGTTATCCTGATTGAGGCAAGGGGAACACACGAGACCTGGTGAAGAATTTTTCGGATTTCGACTTCATTTTGGGACCACTCCCGATCCTCTTCTGACGGTAGATCTGTAGAATCAACTGGCACGGAACTGCTTTCATCGCCCAGTATGACAGGAGCCATACCGCAGATGGACACGCCATGCTCCCCGAAAGATAGAATCTCCTGGGACCCTGGCTGTATCAGGAAACCCATGACAGTATCCAAAGTTTCCAAAATACTTTCCGGTCCTCCGTCCCAGACATACTGGGGCTGAAGAGCGAGTCGCCATAAGAGAGTGTCAGACATGGCTTCAGCTTCCACGCAAAGAGGATACTCGGTGGCCGAAGACGCTTCAATGGATGTTAACAGGGGGTGATCTGATGATTCAGCTACCGGAGACTTTTGAAGGATGAACAAGGTGTTGAACAAATCTTGTCCGTTGAGCTTTGTTGCTGATTGGGCTTTTCGCAGTGGATATTGCTGGGAGTCTCTGATATCGATCATGTTCTCCTCAAGATACCGTAGAAACTCGGACACTGAGCCGTGCAAAATACATCGCAGGGCAATTGTATTCATTGTTGGGAACACGAGATTGTCTGCCCCATCAAAATCCCGACCCGATAAGACTGTGCCAAAGAGGACATCGAGCTTCTTGGTTTGGCGTGCTAGTGTGATGGCCCAACAAGCTTGGCAGAGTGCCTGCAAGCTTACAGAAAGCCTTTTGCAGGCGATTTCGATTTCGGGGAGACCAATCTTCGAAGCGGACTCCAACCTTTGCAGGGTATTCTCAATTGGGCTGGGCCACGTTTCACTCGGAGGAATGATCGATGGCGAAGCATCTTCCAGATACTGTGTCCAAAAGTCCTTTGCCTCCTGGTTCGTGGACCCCAGTACTTTTATAAGGAATGGTTCCACTGGAGAACGGGTAATCAGCCTTCCTTCCAATAGTGCCTGGAGATCCTGGAAGAGCAAACTCAGGGACCATCCATCGTAAAGAGCGTGTGCCATGGAAAGGATCATGTATCGATGAGAGCCCATATTCGCCAATTTCAACTGAAACAGATGCCTTAATCCTGCGCCTTCCCTGGCTTTCACAGTTGCTGCTGCGGTGAGTTTACGCAGCTCATCCAAGTTTTGAACTGTCGTGACTTCAATGTCGTCGTCACAAGATTCTGCAATGACCTGGCAATATGTCATATCCAGGTTCTGTTGCGCGACTTGTACAAACCCTGTCCGCAGGATAGGTGTAAGCTTAATCAATTCCTTCCAAGCGTTGATCAGTCTCGTAGTGTCAACATGATCGGACACTTGGAGAATGTCGTGATTGAAGTAGGATTCAAAATCAGACTGGACCATCCCAGCCACCATTGACTCTTGAAGATGGGTGGGTGGAAGAACAGATTCGACGCGGCCCAGGTCCGCACCGACACCCTCAAGATATTCGCGTAACCTAGCCTTGACCTGCAACAGCGAAGCATCGTCTACAGAGGTTGACGGTTTGAGAGAATGATCACTCGACTCAGCCAGTATATTGGCAATCGTCTTGTGGCGCATGATATGTGAAGGGGGCAGGTTGATTCCCTTCCTCCTGAGTGTGGTAGAAAGCTTGATTACATCAATGCTGTCGAGACCGAGTTCTAAGATCGACACATTTTCATGGAGTTCCGACGGGGCAGCATCGGCCAAGAAAGCAACTTCGTTCCGAACCATTTGAGCTTCTTGGCACCATTCAAAATTGCCCGATTCCTTCGTTTGGATGCGTTCATTGTTGGCGTCAGGGTTGCAGTTTTGCTCGATTTCTGGGACGGGCACCTCGCTCTCTGGTGAGCTTGCAGCCAGGCTTGCAAAGCGCTCAATGTCATCAAGTATGCTATTCAGCACTTGTGAGGACGCGATATGTCCTTGTGCGACAAGAGTGAGTCGAAGATTGCCCGACTGACCGTGGACGGCTTCAAGCGCAAGAGGATAGTCAGGCGTTGCTGGACTATCCGCAATATCAAAAATGAGGCTGCTCTCATTGGCGACGGTGGCCTCCTCGATCTGGAAGGTAAAGAGGCTATCAAACAAGGCCTTGCCCTTAGAGCACCACTTCTGGATGTCCTTCAAGGGAACATGTTGGAAATCGAGAACTGATGCATTGAAGTCATGGCAGCGCCGGAGAAGGGACTGCCAGCTTTCGTGATGAATCGCTCTACAATAGAAAGGTACGGTGTTGAAGAGAGGGCCGATGGTGTTCTCGATCCCAGGGAGGTCGATGGCTCGCCCAGATACAACGATACCAACGGTAGGCTGCTGCTGGGTGAAGTTTTGCAGAACAGAGGTCCATAACGCCATGACAACGGCCTGAAGCGTGACATTCTGAGAAGAACGAATCGCCTCAAGACTTGCGGTCGGCATTTCCCGCTCAGCGACGGCTACAACATCCGGTTCGCCATCCCCATGTGCCTGGATTGAAACAGGAGTCCAACCTTTTAGTTGTTTCTCCCAGAAACCTCTGCAATTATCATGTTTTGCCAAAGGACCATAACTAAGAGTTTCAAGAAATGAAGGAGCATCAGGTGCGTCAACACCTGAATAATTCGCCGCGACCCGCTTCATCATGAGATCAAAGCTGTTACCATCATAAAGTGCATGGAAAATATGAACCGTAAGCAGTCTAGATGTCGGTGTCTCAACATAGATGAATAGCAAAGGCTGTGTGATAGAGGACTCGTTCCGCTGGATCCAATACTTCTTCTGCTCTGCAAGATATGCAGGAATCGAATCATCAGATTGCACAGTGTAGGTTTCCCAGGCCAAGGTGGATTTTCGCACGGCAGCTTGCAAGAAGCCATTCGGGGTGGGTACAAAGACAGTTCTCAGAATGCTCTCTGTTAGTACCAAATCGTCCCATGCCTTTTTCAACTTGCTTATGGACGTAGACTCATGGAGCTTCAACTCAAAAGTATTGAAGTAAGCGCCGGGCTCGCTGCTGGTCAATGACCGAGATACGATACCTTCTTGTAATGGCGAGCATGGGGCAACATATTCGACATCAGCTGGCTCGATATTAAGAAGGCGGCAGACCATGCCACGGTGCCGATGGCCATATGCCTGGATAGACTGCTTAACCTCTCGCACAAGTTTCTCTTGTCGATTTGAGGTGTTCTTAGCCAAAGAGTTGGCAAGATCGCCAATGATGGGGTTTTTAAGCAACAAAGCAGGGGATGCTGCTTTGAGGCCGCGGGATTTGAGGAGGGAGGAAAGTCTGAGGACCGTAATTGAGTCCACGCCAATGTCAAAGATGCTTGTCGATGACGACAGATCATTTTCGCTCATATTGCTGAACTGCGCAATACTTTCAAGTAATTGACCAACTATCTTCCGGGCCCCCTGTGAAACAGGCGCTGTTGTGGCATGAGAAAGCTCCAAGAGCTTCTCTGGTGCAAGTTCGCTGAAAAGTCTTTTCAGATCCTTGATTTCTGCCTTGTTGTTTGAGGAAAGGGGTATGTATGGAAGTGACAGGATATATGTTGGTACCATGTACCCTGGAAGTTTGGCACGGCAGGCTTCTTTTGCTTGCGCAGCCAGGCCCTCCTGATCCATCAGAATCTCAAGGGGACCTTTTTTAGACGTCTGGTCAACGATGAATGCTACCAGAACGTCCTTGCCACTACTTCCATGGCGAGCCACAATAGTTGCGGCGTCGTAGATATCGACAACGTCGGTACGGATAATATGATTGATCTCGGCAATTTCAAGTCGCTGGCCGCGAAGCTTGACTTGGTCGTCAGCCCGACCGAGAAAGTCAAAGCACCCATCATGGAGCACGCGGACAAGATCACCTGTCCTGTATATTCTCTCGTTGAATTCTTCGAGTGTAGGGAACCGCTCTGCTGTAAGTTCAGGTCTGTTGAGATAACCCTTGCCCACTAATTTCCCTGACACGCAAAGCTCCCCAACGCCACCGCGGAAGACCGGCGTATTGGTGTTTTGTTTGAACACAAATGAACCAACATTGGGGAACTGCTTTCCGATGTTGCTAGGGCGGCCATCTTTGGGCACACGCTGAAACATAGTGACACCGATAGTGGCCTCGGTAGGGCCGTATGCGTTGTAAATGACAGCTCGTGGTCCCCAAACGTCAAGAATCTCCTGTTTGAGCTGTTCGCCGCCTGTAATGAACACACCACGGCAGAGACTGGGAACTTCATCAGGATGTGTGAGTCGCGCAAGGCTTGGAGTTAGGTCAATGTGTGTAATGCCGAGCCTATTGATGGCTGCTGTCAAGTCATCCAGTATGAGGTCTTTGGGTGCAGCAACGACGGCCATTCCCACGGACCAGGTCCAATACTGCTCAAGGACGGAAACATCAAAGTGGAGAGCAGCGAACTGAAGCCAACGTGAGTCCTCATCCCAGTGGCCTTTGAAAAGTTCCTGGAACGCCATCATTGCCTGAACAGCGTTCTCGTGAGTGATCTCACAGCCCTTTGGCGTTCCTGTTGTCCCAGATGTATAGAGGCAATAACAAGTATCTGATGGAGAGATACTGGGGTGCAAAGCGACATGCTCCTCAGTCACGTCGTCCAAAACCTGAGTTTCTATTTCCATGACCGTGGTTTTTGCTTCAAAATCAAGATCCTTCGAGCACCTTGTTAGCAGGCAAGGTGCTTTAGAATCTTCGATGATGAACTCCTTTCTCGCCCTTGGTGCAGACGGATCCAGTGCGACAAACGAGCACCCAGCTTTTAGAATGCCCAGGATTGAGAAATATGCCTCGGGGCATTTGTCAAAGTGTACCGCAACAATGCCGCCAGGAGAGACCGTATTTTGAAGCATGCTGGCAACTTTATTACCCATGCAGTCAAGTTGACGATAGTTCCATTGTTGCTTGACGCATCCATCTCCCTCGAACTCTGATACAAACTCGAGAGCAATTTTGTCCGGATGAGAAACTGCTCCCTTCTCGACAAATTGGTGTAACAGCTGAACAGGGGCATCTAGTACTGGGGCTGATGCAGGAAGTATCGAATACAGGGATAAAGAATTTCTCATCACTTCGTCCTCAAAACCAGCAGCATTGCAGGCGATGTGGGTCAGTGAAGCGTCAAACTGCTTCATCAACAGCTGTGCTTGTTCACGGGGAAGAATGTCGCTGTAGTACGTTATGCTTAAGCGAATTTGGTCATCGCCCGTGAGTTCAATCTCCAATGAGACTGGATACTCGACTTTGGCTTCTTCGTTGACCAGCTTCCACGGTACAAACGAAGTGCTCTGATCTGGCATTTTCTGGTACGCAATGAGAGTGTCGAATATGGGGCCTGCGGGGTGACCTAGCCATTTCTGCACTTGACTGAGCGGCGAGAATTGGTATTTGTGAAGGTGCTGATTATAGCTCATCATGTAGCTGACCAGGTCAGCATTAGACGGAACGTTGCTTGCCACAACAGGCACTGTGTTGAGGCATGGGAACGCGACATCCTTGGTCTCATCAATGGTTCTTCCAGAGAGCGCGACACCAAAGACAACCGAGTCCTCTCCCAAATAAGATGCCAGTACTCGTGTCCAGGCGGCTTGGATGACCGCTTGGATTGTGACATTTGAGGCTTGAGTCGCTGCCCTGAGTTTTGTATATGATAGTGATCCAAACATCGAGTCAACCAGCACTTGTGATTCTTCAACTTGTAAAGGTGTCATTATTGGAAACTTGTTAACAACAATCTTGCTGGCTTTAGCCTCCCAGAATTCCTTCTCTTCAGATTTGCCATTCAGTGCCATTCCCAGAATAGCTGATACTGCAGGCTCGATGGTCGTAGGTCGGGGTAGCTGATTGCCCTTGACTAGTTGTGAAAGTTCATCAAGCATCAGGTGAAGTGCGGGAGCGTCGTAGAGAGCATGGTGAATGATGAGGCTCATGGTATTGGTTTGGGATGTTTGAGCCAGAATGACACTCCAAGGTGGGTGGTGCAGCGAAGAAAGCATCGATTTGCTGGCATCAGTCTTCATCTTGATGAGGTCGGCCTCTTCTTCTTCAACCAAGTGCACACGTTTCATAGTCGTCTCTATTGATCCTACTTCATACCTTACCATAGCAAAAGAGGATTCTGCAAGTTGCACGGGGACAAAGCCAGTTCTCAGCATAGGATGTCGTTGTTGAAGCAGCTGCCAAGCCCTTTCGAGGTTCGCTATTTGGACATCTTTCGTTACGACATACCTCACTGCGTTGAGGTAGTTGTCACCTCCAGACTGAATGAAGGATGCCAGCATGGCAGACTGGACAGGCGTGCATGGTAGGACTGCCTCAACTTGGGCCGATTTGGGTAGTCGATAAACAACCTCCGTGAGTACTTGTCGTGAAAATTTGTCAAGATCGTACTTCAATGCATACCCAGCATCTGCTCTCGATGAATTTTCCAGTAGCTTTGCGGCTATCTTGGAGCAACTTGGGCATTCAATCACATCAGAGGCCGATAGAACGAAACCGCGCTGGCGGAGAACCGAAGCCACCTGCACAGCGTTGATGCTGTCGAGGCCCAACTGGAAAATGGTTGTGCGGCGTTGTATATGCTGATCGCTCACCCCTGAAAGGGTGGCCAGGACATGTCTAACTTGTAACTCAAGCTCGCTCCATTCTTCTTTTTTGTTCGAAAGTGTCACTGTTGTGTTGTCTTTTTCGGTTCGAGGTACGAGTTGGTCTATTATTGACCTGAGGGTATCGGGAAGATCCTTCTTGTTCAATGAACTTGCATGGGGAGCTGTCAGAATGGCTCGCAATGTAAGCTTGAAAACATCAGCCATAGCCGTGGCAACTTCCTCAGTGACAATACTCATGTCCCTGTGAAGATTGACAACTAGTGAGTTCAACCCAGGGCAAGGGACGATTTCGCATACCAGGGGGATATCCATATCTCCAGAATCTCCTTCAAGTGTCCAGACGTTCTTGTCGATGTCCTGTAATGGCTTTTGCAGCAGTAGAAGCGTATCAAATATATGCTTCCCAGTTCGATTGATGCTACGCTGGATAAGCCTCAAGGGAGTAAATTGGTACGCAATAAGTTCTGTGTTCATCTTCTGAAGGTGCTTGACCAGATCAAGATTACTTGATGCTTCTGGAAAGTCGACGCGCACAGGAATCGTATTGAAACAGGGTGCAACGAGTCTTTCAAGACCTTCGATGTCAAGAGTACGGCCGCTGACAACATTTCCAAAACACACGTCTGTACGTCTGTATGCGGCTGCAAGGACAGTGGCCCAGCTTGCTTGGCAAACCGAAAGGAGGGTGGACCCGAGATCTCGAATACGCAACTGCAAATCGCTGAGAGGGATATCCATAGATGTGGTGCAGGTGCTCTGGTCAACTTCACTCGTGGTTGTCTGGTGAAAGATTGCAGATGGTGTGTAGTTCTCAAAGTGCCGTTGCCAAAATTGTTCTGCATCATCGGGCAAGCGAGTGGATAGTTTCAGAAACTGGCTATAGGGAACTGTCGGCGGTAGTTCCTCGCCAACAGCCAATGCTTCAACCTCCTTGAGTAGTCGTTCCATTGCCACACCATCGTAAAGTGCGTGATGGCAGATGAATGACAGAAACTCAGATCCACGGTATCTCAGTAGCGCTAGGGATATTGGTGGTGTCCTTGAATCGACTGGATCAGGGAGAGACTTGAGATGTTGTTCAATCGCACCATCGAAAGACAATTCACTAACATCGAACGTCTTCCACGGTATTTCCCAGCTCTCAAGGATGATCTGAGCAATGGCACGTCGGGAATCTGTTGTAGCCGCAAAGCAGGTCCGAAGAATATCATGCCTATACGACATGGTTTTCCAGTATGACCTCATGGCTCCAGAGCTAGTTGTCAGGCGTAAGAGCACCTTGTTATAGTAACCCATTTGGCCGCGAGAAAGCATCGCCTCCTGTAAGGGAGTACATGGCAAGATCTCCCTAATGGTCTTTGCCTCTTTGGCAAACTTCTTTTTCATTGCGTCAACGAAGGTGGCGGCGAAAAAGTCTTCAAGACTATCGACTGAGGCTGCCTCTTGTTGTGATGTCTTTCCATTCAGATATCTCGCCAATTGCGCAACAGTTGGGTTGCGAAGAATCTCAGACACAGCGACTCGAGAACCAAGTTTTGAGCTGAGATTGCGTGCTAGGTCAATGGCAGATATAGAGTCTATTCCAAGAAGAGCAAAGGGTGTCCATCTGCCGAAGTCATTCCTGGATACATTTGCAGACTCGACAAGGGTATCTGCGATTTTCAATTCTGACTGGTTCCAATCACCCTCGTCTTGAGTGTCCAAGGACATTCTGGAGGCTTCTTCGAGGTAATCTATACCCAAGCTGTTAAAGCAGTCACGAAGTCGGCGCTTATCTATCTTTCCACTCGAAGTCATGGGTATTGATGAGATTGGGATGAGGTAAGTGGGAACCATGTAGCTTGGCAATCGCGATTTGAGGTGTGCGAGCAGGGACTGATGGGTTTCGCTGTTGGTTTCCAACACATGAAAGCCAGAAGGGTCATGATTCGGAATGAAGAAGAGAGATAGTTGCTGGGGGGAAGTCTCTCCGCGCTGCACCAATACTGTAGCCGCTGAGGATGCCAGACCACTCGAGGTCACCGTACTGTTGATCTCACCAACTTCGATTCGTTGGCCTCTTAGTTTTACTTGATCATCGATGCGACCAAGTATCAGCAGGGAACCGTCAGGAAGCATGCGACCCATATCTCCAGATCTATAAAGTCTGCCGTACTGGGGATGTTGAATGAACTTTTGGGATGTGAGCTCTGGCATGTTGAGGTAGCCTTGAGCGACCTGGGCACCTCCAAAACAGAACTCGCCGACCCAATTAAGGGGCACTACGTCAGAACTTTCTGGGGAGAGTACCACAACAGAGGTATTAGGAAACACGTGCCCTAAGTGCTCAATATGGTCATCTGCTGTCATTTTCTTCACTGTGCAGATATTTGTGGTTTCCGATGGTCCGTATCCCTGCCACAACTGGCATTGCCATTTCTCATGGACAGACTGTGTCATGGGCTCTCCGGCAGTCACGAGAAATTCCACGCTGGGGACATTGGGAGGGTGAACGATATTGGCAACTGTTGGTGTCATGCTGAGGTGGGTGATACCAAGTTCGCGTATTGAGCGCTCGATGTCTTCCAAGATTGTGTCATTTGTCCCTGAACATAAACACATCCCTGCGCACCATGTATAAAATATCTCGAATACTGACACATCGAATGCTTGAGAGCATGCTTGCAGAAGACGGCCCTGTGAATTGAGACATTTGGGATACAGTGCCTCAAGATGCTCAATGTTTGCAACAATACTATGTTGCTGAATTGCAACTCCCTTTGGGGTTCCTGTCGTGCCCGACGTGTAAATCACGTACGCTAGTCGAGTCCCATCAACTTCAACGTCCAGATTGTCCGTGGATATGTCATGGAGCGGGTTGGTATCGACAGTTATCGTAGAAAGCTCGGACAGAGATGGGCATTGGTCACGAGACACGTTATCGACAACGCAATGCTCAGTCTGGGCCTGCTGTAGGATCTCACTAATGCGAGCACGAGGGGTTGAAGGAAGAATTGGGAGATATCCACAACCACACTTGATGATGCCCAGGATTGATGCATACAACGTTGGTGACTTTTCCATCACAATAGCCACTACTTCGCCAACCCTGACACCGCTGCAATGGAGATATCTCGCGATGCGATTTGCCACTGCGTTGAGCTCTTGAAATGTCCATTTCGTATGATGTCCACCGTCCAAAGAGTGAGCGAATAATAGAGCATCCAAGTCCGGAGTTTGAAGCACAACTTCTTCAAAAAGTCGCGCTAAATCAGGGGTTTTCTGCGATATGGTAGGCCGGATGTTATGGATGGACGGGCTACAGCTGATCTCCTTCAGTGTCGTTTTGACCTTGGTGGTAGGATTCTCCAGCATGGAGATAATCAATAACTCAAGCTGATTCACCATATGTTCTGCCGTCTCTGGTGGCACGAAGTCCTCTTGATATGCAACTTGAAGCTCGAACCCATCTTCTCTTGGCTCAATTTCAAACACAATCGGTGTTTCTAGTCGGTCCAGATGACTCGTCTCTCTCACAACGTTCTGCGTCCGCTCCGAGCTGGCGAGAGATTCCTGGTATACAAAAAGCACATCGTAGAGGCTTTCGCCGGGCTGTAATGAGACCAGCTTCTTGAGCTCTGACAATGAAAGTGTACAATGTTGCATAATTCCTCTGTTACTTGAGTGGATGCTATTAAGCAGGTCGAGACATACAGATACGTTGTCTAGATCGACTCGAACAGGGAGGGAGGCAATGCATGGTCCAATTACTTTCTCAATGCCTGCTAAAGGAATCGTCCTCCCAGAAGTTACTGAGCCAATCGTGATATCGCGCATTCCTGTGATCCCTGACCACAGCAGAGCTAGTGAGGCCTGGAATATTACTTGAGGACTGCAGCCAAGCTTCTGCATTCCTGTATCAACCCTACTTCGAGAGAGGGACAATGGCCTCCTGATCGATAGGCTTCGGTTTGAGCGCATCACCTTACTGCGTAGCTTGGGGAATGGCGATCGTTTCCATCCTGCCAGATGTTCCGTCCAGAATACTCGGGCGGCATCGCCTGTTTGCATGTCACGATAAAATCCGACAACTTCCCGGAAAGAAGGACGCTGAAATACTTGTTGTCGCAGGAGCAGTTTGGACCAATCAGAAAGAAGAATATCCATAGACCATCCATCATATAGAGAATGATGCAGTTGCAAGAGAACATGGACCCTATCCTCTACTGGACTTCGCTGGATCTGGAGTATCAAGGGAGATATGAAGTTCTGTGGTGAGGAGAGGCACAGTCGTTTTTGAAACTGGTCGACAACGCATATCTGTTCGGGTCGGAGTTCCCGCTGGAAAATCATAACAAAGTTGCCTTTTGCAGCTGCAAATCCTGCACGCAGTATTTCATTCTGCTGTGAAAGTTCTTTGAAAGTCTCTGATATATGGTCGATACCATAACCTAGCGGAATACTAAGCTCAAGCTCGTTGCAATAAGTTGTTGGGTTCCGTGCAGTCTCGGCTAGCATAGCTGCTTGAAGAGGCGTGCATGGTATAACGTCCTCGACTGAGCCACGAATTCGAGCCAAGTTGGCGTCTTGTCGTACAATATCCTCAAAGTCTATTGAAAGATCTGTTGACGGTTGTTGAGGGTTGTCTATATCGCGTTGTGGCTGCCTTCGGATGGCAGAAATAATTTCAGACGCAGTTTTCATTGTGAAAAGAGCAGTTGAGTCTATCCCAAACCCAGAAGTCCGAAGGGCAGAGGCTAATTTGATTGCCTTGAGGGAATCCATTCCAATCAAGGCGAGAGGCGTCGACTTATCGACTTTGAAATTTAAACTCTGAGACGCAACTGCCAGAAGCTCTGATTCCATTGTGTCAACCGGCGCGGAGTCCAAGATGCTCTCTGACATGTCAGCTTTGCGTTGTTCGTACTCTGCTTTGAGCCTCTTCCGGTCAACTTTGCCACTGGGTAATCTTGGAAATTCTGACATCAAGACAACTTCTCCAGGAACCATATACTGTGGTAGCCAATCTTTGCAATGCTTCAAAATAGCAAATTCAGTCACTCCTTCGTCGACGGCACAGAACACTATCAGGATAGATTGTACTATTGCTGCCACGGCGCTGTGACATCCTGAGGTTCGAAGGACAGCCTGCTCTACTTCCCCCAACTCCAAACGTTGTCCTCTCAGCTTCACTTGGCCATCTGATAATCGACCGAAGCATTCAAGTTTTCCATTTGGTAGTAAGCGAGCTTTGTCCCCCGTACGGTAGATGCGCCCAAACGGTGAATCAAGGAAGACTGAATTTGTTTGCTCCGGTCTGTTGATGTAGCCAGCAGCTAACTGGTAGCCACCCACAGCCAACTCTCCAACCTCTCCTTGCGGAACAATTTTAATTTCAAACTCGTGGTTATCTGACTCGGGAATCTCGATAATGAAGCACGACACTGTATCGAGCGGTACGCCAATATTGCCCGTCGAGGAATCAGACGAGAATGCAGTTTGAATAGTACTAACATTTTGTTAGAGTTAGGTGTTTGCTAAGAAATAGTTGAGAATCTTACCAGTGAATTGTGGCTTCAGTTGGACCATACATTGCCCAGAGCATGCTCGGCCTTTCATTGTCCCCTCCAAATTCCTCAACTACTGGGGCGTTGAGCATTTCTCCAATTGTCAAAAGCAACTTGAGGTCTGGTGCATTTTCTCTTCGGCGCAACAGGCTTCCAGCGACTGTTGGTGTGAGTTCACAGGCATCCACTCTCATAGCGCGAAGCACGCCAGGAAGGTCATCTAACATCTCAGCCCGCCGAATACTCACGAGAGTAGCACCTCGGAAGAATGGGAAGAATATTTCAAAGACTGAGACATCAAATGTCGGTGCTGCAAACTGCAGAAAGCGGGAGAATGGTGGGATATGTCTATCATGGGCAATAAGAGCTTGCGATGCAGCATCGTGCGAAATTCCCACGCCTTTGGGAGTTCCTGTTGATCCTGATGTATACATGACATAGGCTAGATCTTCTGGCTGAGGGACTCTATGTTTGAGCTCGACTATTGGAGATCGAGAAGGGCTTTGATATTCTTCATTCTCATCAACGATGATTATAGTTGCACCGGTATCGTAGGGTATTTCAGATGCCAGTTCTTTCGTGGTCAAAACCACTGTTGCTGCGACATCGTCAAGAATGAATTTTACGCGTTCCGGCGGCGCATCAATATTGAGAGGACAGAAAGCCCCTCCGGACTTTAAGATGGCCAAGAGTGAGATATATAGAAGAGGGGATTGGTGGATGAGCACAGGAACAACAAACTGCCCAGTGACATTGCCTGATGCTGTTGTTATGCGAGTCGCAATGGACGCTGCAGCTTCATGAAGCTCGCTGTAGGTCAACGTAGATTGCCGACCGTTACCCATATAATCCAGGGCTACGTGTTGGCCCGACTCCTTCACCAGTTGGTGTAGGAGGTTTGGTCCAGGCAGCCTGGAAGGCCGGGCATTAAGGATAGACAGTCCTGTCAAGTCCATAGTGCTCCAGTTATACCTCTGGTGGTTTGGTGGTCTGAGAGTGTGTTAGTCAGAACAATGGCGTTGCCGGGCAATCAGTGTAATGGATAGTGATAATGAGGAGGGTGGTCTCGATGGGCAAACGGTGCCGGTAACATTCAGAGCCGGCGACAATACCGGTGACGTTGAAGGTGTGCACTCGGAGTAGAAGATATGGCCCTTTTAGGGAACGCACTGGTCCGCCAAAAGCCTCATCCCGGGGCATTAATTGCAGGCCAACATGCTATTAGCTAAAACTGTGTGGACTAACATCAGACTGCTTGGATCGCTTCACGACCATGCGGAACCAAGTCTCGGAGGATGTACACGCCAGCCGGGGTCCAAAACACGGGAGCTGCGAATTGGAATGACGGCAAAGCAAACGGACGCATGCCGTATTAGAATCGGCGGCGCAATGATTCGTCAAAGGCAAGCTCGAGGCGTGGACGGTCGTACAAAGTGGTTCACCTGGTCCAAGGGGGGCGTGCGGAAGCAGCTGTATTCCAGCCTGTCAGCGTCGAGTAATTACTCATCGGCTCATGAAGATGACAGGGACAAGTAAGATCCGGCTGTGAGCGCTGTCGGTGGGTGGGTAGTAGACAGCTATTATTTGAAAGGGTGGGCTGGCAAGACATGCCCCCGGGCAGATAAAAACTGTGACCCATGATGAATGATGTGGTGCAGTCAGGGTTGAAGTGCAATGGTGTGAGCCGAGATACCTGGATTGCCGTTTTGGGCACATCTATGGTGGACCTCTGGCCGTGGCTGGCGTGGGGAGCAAGACAACCTCGTTGGTCTTATGCCAAAACCGCACCAGGATATGGCGCATGTGCGTGGGATAGTGGTGCTTTTACTCAAACGGCGTGATGTCTCACAGGATGCCCTGAGTTTCGGCGTCAAATGAGCAGTGGAACGAGCAGTCGCTCAGAATAGATTGCGTCACGACTCGGTTTATGTGAACTTGGTCTTGTTATTGTGACAGCAAAGTTCACTTGAACACCAACAATAGACCTGTTCAACCTCCTGGTTCAACAAGAGCACAGTCTTGTATGTAACTTCAAGCGAGGATGAATTTCCTGCCAAGGGACAATTCTCAAGGGCATTATGGATTACAAAGTCCATTGACCCATATTGGGTAACTTGATTGATCATAACTGCGAATCAGATCGGCAAGCCAGCCCCCAAAAGGAAAGGCTAATTTCTCTTGGCACCTGAGGAGGCTCGATGTAAGGTTCAACGGCCCCAGGATGCCTAGCAAAGGATTACGTGAAGGCTTATGGCGGTTATAAGGTAAAACAAATTGCTGCATGTGAGACGCTGCACTAGAGGAATTCTCGAAGCTAGGCATAACGTAGAGATTGTGGCTGACAAGAGCAACCCGAAAGACGGCATGCGGGTTGAGGGTTGAGGGTTGAGAGTCGATATTGGGGTTGCTTTTGGTTATGCAGACAAAGGGATCCTCGACGGGTCGACCCGCGATAAAAGGGGAGCCCCAACTTGACAAGTAACTTTCGGCCCTACTAACCAGTGTCTAGACGTGTTGTCTAGGGCATAGAATAGACTCGTCTGGGAGAATGGCATGGGAGCTTGAACGCGTGCTGGTCCAGGTATCCGTCTTCCCGTAAGCTATCGCCCACAACGAATCTTGTAAACCTCATGGTTACTAAGTAGACTTATGCAGGTTGAGTCACAGGGTGATGAGATCGGGCAGGATTGAAGCCAGTATGTGGAGGACATTTCCAATATCCAAGGGTAATGGCGGGAGAGGGTTATACACGTGGGATGGCATTGATCAAGACACCATGATAGTGAAACGATATTAGTCAACGTGGGAGGTTTCCGGAGATATTGATGTTTCCCGGCGTAAGAGGGGAAGTAGAACAAGCGAGAGGGGTTTGAAGGGCATGGCATGTGCATTGGTCGGGATTAAGAGAACGTTGTATGTCATTTTACCTTGTCTACGAGATAGAAGTTGGTTTGGTGAGGATGATGGGAACCATCAACACAGCGCGAATGTGCCACGCAGGGCATTGGATGAGAGAAACGTGTGACGACTGGCCAGAGGAAGCGATAGATTAAGATCGGGACAACTAGGTGGGAACAGCTGTACCTCTGGTTCAGGCGAAGCAGAGGCGAGCGAAGTTGGAATCGGAAACAGGAAAAGAGGCACTCAATGAGGGCAAACCCCAAACTGACTGGATGGGAAAACGCATATTCGGTCGGCGCAGGCTCGGATTCCCGAAGGGATAACGGTTGGGATAAGAGCGAAGCTAACGATGGCAGCAGCACGACGCTGAAATGAATAAAGCGGAAAGGAGCAGTGCGGACACCGAGCCGAGATTATGGAGAAATGCCAGACCCGTCAGGTTAATATCACCTTCCAGATTGTCGCCTGTGATTGTGACAGGCAGGTTGACGGCTACCTCCGAGAGCACAGCACGAACAAAACGACAGGCTTGCCGCCGAGTCAGAATCGCCACGGGCGGAGTGATTGATCCCGTTGCGGCTTTAATGAAGCAAATGGGCAATGTTGAGGGTGATGATGCGATGCCCGATGAAGCAGACGGCGGTGATGATGGTGGATTTTCTGACCCTGGTGTTTGATGATGTAAGGTGCAGGTGGAGAAATGGAAGGGAGGGGGTGGGCTATGACCAACCGCTACTGCTCGTCGGAATTGGTCAATGCACTCACTCATCATTCATCGAAGCCCAGAGCTCGCTACCCTGAATGAATAATTCTCAAAGGTCGGATCTCAACGTCAATTCTGTTCTCGTGTTCAAATATTCTTATTTTGAGTGAGACGATATAGTTGCTATTTCCTCTGTGACTGTATATTGATCAATTCCCCGTTCATGCTCGTCGAATATTCCAAGTGCCTCGACAATTGCAGCTCGCTTTCCTTTGTTAAGTATTAAGCACTAAAGGCTCGCCGATCTTTTGATCCCGTATCTAATCAGATAATCTAATGTACACGTAAATGAAAATGATGTACTCTCCCCTGGCCTCCCGTGTACCTTACTTGCCTGTTCAACGTCGCTCGCTTCGAAAACTTCCGGTCTATTCCAGGATTTACGGATACCTTGCATGAAAACCGTACTCATGCAAACCCAATTAATATGTGTTTTTAAATGGTATTTCAGGAAGTCAAAAAAGTCCTGTTAATATGTTTCGTCAATTGGAAGATCTTTTAGGCTACCTGACCACCACCTGTAAGTTGAAAAGCCCCCCTAAACATTGGTAGCCGCCAGAAACTTTTGGAGCAGCCTGTGACGTAGCTCCTGGCCAAGTCTAGGGGTGGCCAACATGAGATGGTGTCAACCAAACCTGCAAACTTAACACGCTCATTATGCGGAAAGTCAACATTCGAATTTGATCGAACCTCGTATGCTTCATGTGCAATCGTTCCCATGTTCAAATTCAAGCTAGAGTATGCATTGTCATAGTATCACTGTAGTCTGATCTCGGCAAGGCAAAGCGGCTTCTTTTACTGTGCTGAATAGTGCTTTTGCCTGTAAATTTCTGCTTTTTCTCACGAAGACGCTTTGCCTCTCACGTGCATGGTGACAGAAGCGTTTAGGGTGTCTGGCTATGGCATGGGTTTCAACTGACGATTGCTGGGATAATTTGACGACATGAGGGAGGCTACTGTAGGTACTACTTGGACCCTCGGACACGGGATCGCAAACGGGTACGAGATCCTTTGATGTACGAACCAACCGTGAGACCAGGTACTGCCGGAGCGTTGGCTTGGTGTTCTAGATCACAGCACGGTAAAGTATCACGAAAACAGGGGTCCAACAGGGCGAAGAAAAAGCAACATCGTCGCCCGCAATTGGCATCATCTTACGGTTTTGCTGATCATATCGAGCCATACTACGGGTATTCCCAGAGTCGTGTCGTCCCATGGTCGCATATCTGCTCTCCATGATTTCTGTCATTGCAACATCGATGCTGGCGTATCCCAGCTGTATGGATCATATCGGAAAGCACCGTTATCGGCCTGAGAAGCCTTCTCTGGCGCATTTGCATCTAATCAATCAGTCAATCGATGGACCTCTGCAAAATTATTACCCGCTAGCCCCATTATCTCCCAGAGGCGTAGGACTCTGTTAGCAAATGCAGCTCTAGACAGCTCATCAACCGATGGAGATTCAACGCCAAGTGCTTGCGCTTATAGGTCAAGAAGCCTGTGCCATGGTCCAACAGGGATACGCTTCTGTTCACCAGAGAAGAAAAATTTTCTTCCATTCACAATTGCCCTCCGCTTGCTCGCGCTCATTCGGTCGGTACCTGCCCCCAAGAAGTAAAAACACAGCATAATTGTTGCAGGGGTTAGGTTGCGAGCACAAGCACCAGGGGCCATCTGGTGCTAAAAGACCCTGGGCCGCTTGGAGGTCGGTAACCAGTCAACTCGAGCTTGGTGCGCGACGCTACTGTAAGCTGGCTAATTAGATCTTATCAGATCCGGTTTATCAGATCATCAGATAATTCCCTCATCTCCACAATGGAGCCCAAGGTATTCGCCGCCCATCAACACACCAATCATCAGCATTTTGCCAACCACCTTCCACCTTCTCTGCGGGACTGCCCCTCCTTTTCGTCGAACGACATTGCGAAGTTCGAGTGATCAGCTCTTCTGGCGTGGACGCCGTCAAACCAAAGCCGTTCCTCGCCGCACTCTGTGCCTTCATGTGCCTGTGCTGGTCAAGTTTTTCTCTGCCCCCAACCCACGGCATTGACGTCGTGTCTGAACGGTGTGAAAGAGCTTGGGTGACGGGGCTGCAGAAAGCCGTTATCGGCCCAGGCGAGACTGGACGTTTCGAACCCATGCCTCAATCCCACGGAACAAAAATGCGTAGCGTCTTCAAGGGTCTGCATGGGCCCAGTTAGCAAGCAATGAACTGGACTTTGAACTGCGGCTGCTTCCACCTTTTGTGACGCCAGCTGGGATGGCAAGCATATTTCCAGTAGTAAGGCCGTCTGATCCTTGCTCAGCGGCGTCAACCTCTGCAGAGTTCGCCAAGCTTGCGCGCTGTTTTGCCATGTCTATCTTATCTGATCTTTTACCAAAGATTATCGCCGACGTCGCATCATATTCGTCCATACTTACGCTTCTTTACTGGGGATCCTTGGTTAGTTTGCTCGTAATTCAGGAACCTCCACTTCCTCCTGCCACCGTCTTGAGACGCAAGTGGCCATAAACACCCCGCCTGTAGAGATGAAGCTGAAGAAAAACACCGGGTAGAACATTGTAGAAATCGAGGGTTCGGAGGAGAACATGGGTCAAAGAGTAGTTCGAGTCCGCAGACTCTGGGTGAGGTCGAACTAGGGGACTTCTCAAGCCGAGGAATTGGCATACATACCGTATCACACTCTCGATTTAAAGATGTCAGCATACATCGATCGCCATTCGCGAAAGACCTAAGCTTTTACGGCATTCGTCCATATAGGAAGGTTCCAAGACTGATCATCACCGTCCGTCAATAAACTAAAAACAAACTTTGCTTGAGCTTCACCCACGAGTATGGGTATCCTGTTAACATGCTTCGACCCTTGCTCATGCTCTTTTCCTCTGCCCATTTGATGCTCATCGTTTCCTCATTCAACCTCGAGTGCCGGACTCAACCCACGCCGCCACGCATCCCTGGAGGGTCTCTCCACGCTGGGGGCTTGCGGCGGGTTGGCTAGTTGGGAAGCTCTCGTTAGACCCGCAAGCCAGTGTGATTCTGCTCGGAGATGATGAGTGGGCAGTGGCGCCTCGAAGCTCACTCATGCGCTACGGAACTTCACGGCGTTGATGAAGTCCCACGAGGAGGGTCCACGAGGCACGCCGCGGCCATGGACGTGGAGGATTAGGCCGCAGAGCCATTGACTGCGCGACATTTTCCATCCATTTTTCATCCCTTGCAGTCCGATGACTGGCCTAGCCTGTCGTCTTATTGCATCGTGTCGCCCATCCTGTAGCGGCTGACAGAGCCTTTGAAGTTTTGACACAACCATTAGAACCCAGCCCAGACGGGGCCTGCATGAGGCAATCCTGTAACGATGCTGTGTCTCTGTCTTTGGAACACACTCTGATGGTGATTGCTGCTTCAGTTGATGGGGTGTTGACAGGAGTCCTGAGAAATACGATGAGAATATAGCAGGTTATGTATATGAGTGCTATGCTCGCTCTCCCACTTCACGAGGTCCAACACAGGGCAAAGCTTCAACACAGAAACTGAAACAGTCACGAAAACAAAAAATAGAAGCCCAAAATGGCTTACTGGACCCCTCCGAGCTAAAGCTCGAAAGGGTTGGTGATTTCTTTGCAGCAGGGCATTTAGCCCACCCCCACCATTTCCCGATCCCACCCTCTACAGGGCCTAGGCTTGGGCTTAGTCCTGGTCTCATTCACTACCTACTAACCAGAGTCACGTTGACTGACGTTAACAGCAATGGATTCCGTCACCATTCTCATTCACGTTCTGAAGAATTTCTGGCCTGACCCGGCTTCCATTCTGCCGCTCGCTATGCTTTTTGCTTGCTTGGCAACCGCGGCTCCACGTCTTGGCTTGGCCGCCGTGCTCGGCCCAGCCCAGTCCAGGATGACCGGCACTGGGAGCAAAAGCCCAGTCTCCAGTGGGCTAGCTAGTTGTGTTCTTCCCGGCTCAGTATAGTAGTGTCTCCATCATGGATGGTTTTTATGTATCATGGCTCCATCGCAAATGTACCTCCCCAAGTATGTACGTACGAGCTTGACGAGGTTGTATTAGCCATGGAGAACCTCCATGTACTCGTATCCGCCTCCTCCATGTACCTAAAGAGGCGTGTCCAGCGCCAGCAGGCGTCTCGTCATGTAATGCAGTGTACCTCGCTCGACTACAGCTTCGCCGTGAGCTTGTATGTACTTTCTTGCTTGCTTCTTTTGAGGGTCTGTAGCTTAGTTTGACTCCGAATAAGAATATGGCACGCAATATGGGACCCAGGAAATAGCTTGTAGATCCCATCCGCGTCTGAACTACAAAATGCCATATCTCCCCCGTCTCTCGGAACTACTCCGTTCTTCTGTTCTTTCTATCTTCATTGACGAAGCTTCTCCCAAGCCTCGGTGGTACTACCTAAAGCTCTTTAACATATCTCGTCAGAGTTAGACCCTGATAGTGTCACTTTTGCCTCTACCACAATCCGGACATTGGAAGCTTCATTCGACCTTTTATCCATTATATGAAGCTCATCTGCATCAATTCTCCAATCTGTGCACCATATTGACCAGATTGGGTAATATCTGATTCTCGAGAAGGAATAAGAGAGCTTCTGCAAACCGGATTTATTCCTCACAGTCTCCCATTCACTTGGTGGATCTTTTCCCGGTTTCTCACACGTCACGACTTTGAATACGCCAAATCTCATAGACACAAAGTTTGTGCTATAAAATTTGGCCTGCGTTTAAATATTCTATTACAAGTTTAGACCTATACCCCTCTTCAACAACAATCAGTCATCATGTCACCCCACAGCGAGGTTTCATTCAACGGCTCCGAGGCCCCAGTTTCCAACGGTACCACCAACGGTCACAACGGCACAAATAGCACCAACAGTATTACTAACGGCCACAACGGTCATGTCAACGGCAACAGCAACGGAAACGGAGCTGCCCCTGCTGCCCGCTACGGACCCCGAGTTCACAAGGAGAGATCTCCCTATCTCGAGTCCGCTCCCGCGGATTCTGAGTTTGACCTCATCTGCGCTGGCTTTGGCCCCGCATCTCTGGCTGTAGCCGTCGCTATTCACGATGCCATCGCCGAGGGCAAGAAGCTTCGCCCTGATGGCGCAGCTCCCAAGGTTCTTTTCCTGGAGAAGCAGACCAAGTTCGCTTGGCACGCCGGTATGCTGCTCCCTGGAGCCAAGATGCAAATCTCCTTCATCAAGGATTTGGCCACTCTTCGCAACCCCAGATCTGAGTTTACTTTCCTTAACTACCTCCACCGTCAGGGTCGTCTCGTTGACTTTACCAACTTGAGCACTTTCCTCCCTGCCCGTACTGAATACGAGGACTACCTTCGCTGGTGCTCTTCTTGGTTTGACCATGTTGTGAGCTACAACAACGAGGTTCTCTCTATCTCACCCGAGAGCAAGGAGGCCGGTGCTGTCAAGACTTTCACCGTTCAGGCTCGCAATGGCAAGACTGGCCAGGTCCAATCTTTCCGCAGCCGTCACGTTCTTGTTGCTGCTGGTGGCCAGCCTTCGCTCCCTAAAAGCCTCCCTGCTAAGCACCCTCGTGTCCTGCACTCTTCTCAATTCGCCAACTCCGCCCCTCAGATCCTAGCCAAGCAGAACGCTCCTTACCGTGTTGCTGTTATCGGTGCCGGCCAGAGTGCCGCCGAGATCTTCAACAACGTCCAGAACCTGTACCCCAACTCCAAAACTTACCTCATTATGCGCCAGGAGTTCCTGCGCCCCAGTGATGACTCTCCCTTGTAAGTTGTACACAGTTGCCCATTATTGGAACCTCTGTTGACGATGACGTACAGCGTCAACTCCATCTTCAACCCCGAGTACATTGACAACTTGTGGCCACGATCTGTCAAGGCTCGTGAGACTCTTTTGACTGAGGCTCGCGCCACCAACTACGGTGTTGTTCGCCTGGAGCTCATTGAGCACCTCTTCGAGAAGATGTATGACCAGAAGCGTGAGATCAGCGACGATGAGACACAGTGGCCCCACAGAATCCTCGCTGGCCGTGAGATTGCCAGCGTCGACACCAAGGGTGACGCTCTCGAGATCAAGGTCCAACGCGTGAGCGATGGTCCTCTCGATGGCTTCATCGACCAGGAGACTTTTGAAGTTGATCTGATCGTTGCTGCCACCGGTTACAAGCGAAGTGCTCACGTCGACATGCTCAAGGACGCATGGACAATGCTCCCCAAGACCGTATCGGGACGCAACGAGTCCCCCAAGGGTGTCAACGGCTGGAACGTCGAGACACAAGATGGCGAGCGCAAGCTGGCCGTCGGAAGGGATTACCGAGTCAAGTTCTCCCCTGGCACTGTTGCCGACGACTCTGGCGTCTGGCTGCAGGGCTGCTGCGAGGGTACTCACGGGGTAAGTGATCCACCGTGAATTGATCATGTTCATTCGATAGACACTAACATTGTCTCTAGCTGAGCGACACCCTCCTCTCCGTCCTGGGCACTCGTTCAGGCGAGATTGTTGAATCTATTTTCAAGCAATAAATGTTATGACAGCACGGATGAATGGATACCTACGTTTGTAATGGGTTTGCAAGGGCAGCGAAAATAGCTGACTGGACTGAAAAGAGCAGTCTTGCCGCTTAAGTCATTTTTTTATTTACTATATCCTCTGGTATTTGTTATTGGTTATCGCCATTATCGTTTACAGTACATACTGCGAATTAGGAGACAAAAGTTGGATTTCAGTTATTCCTTTTGGTGTTCTGTAGATTTTGCTAGAGCCCCACCACGGCATTGAAAAATTATTTACAATCTCCAATTTCCATTCTCTGTGTGCCATGCATCCATTGTCACATCTCAGTATCGAGGCTGTTCTTGACAGGAGGTCGCAACTCTCCATTTTTGGCATTTCTCCTTAAGCTTATTCCAATTGTCACATTTTCAACGCACTGTTACGGGCCGCTTCTCGGATACTGCGCCTGATATGAAGGGCTTAACACGGCCCGATATAAGTCGGCATCACGCTGCATGTCGCCTATTTCACGAACGCCAGTCTATTGACTGCCCGTTTTGTGTTTCTGATTTCCAGTGATACTCCCTCGTGGGCTAGTTGCCGTAAGATTCAGTACTCGGGATGACTTCATAAGTCTTGGCCAGCACTGCACCAAGTGTTGTTATTGACCGGTAAACGTAGTATCTCCGTTACACCAAACGGAGTGAGCCTCTGCAATTGGCAATAACGATGGGAATCGCCCGGCCGGCAATGTCATCTTTTAGGCAGAGCTATCAGGACTGTATGGAAGCGCATGACATGCTTGTGCTTGAACGGGCCTCTTACAATTTGCTCCGAGCGAGGCCCCCATGCTTTCACTTGAGATTAACAAATTGACTCGTTGGTATTGAGTCATTATTTCATATCTCGGAAAGACCGTTGTAAAAGTTTCACGCTGTCGAGATGCCATGCAGAGGCGGGCCGGTCATCCCAGCATTTGGCTACACACCCACTTGCTGAGAAACAGATTCTCTTCCCTTCTGGTCTACGACGTCGTATAGTTGCCCACAGATGCAAGACAGACTAGCAATGTAAAGAAACTGCAAAGAATATATGCCAAGACCTTTCATAACAAGGGTCGTCGTTTTTTTTTTTGGCACCCATAAAGAGGTCTAAGCATGGATTGTAGGAATGCGTCAAGGGCAGAGCCCAACAACATCACTGCTACATACTGACACTCAACGAGTTCCCCTATTGAGTTTTGTGCAGGAGGTAAAGAGTTTTGCTTGTGTAAGCGCAATCAACGGTCGAGTCTCGAGATGAAGCTGACAAGGTTGCAAGCCCTTGTCAAGCGACGTTGTTCCGTCTTATTCCATGCAGGTTAAGGAGTACTACCTCGGCTTAGCGTTCGAGTTATTCAAACAGAGATCAACCATGTGTCAGCATGCACATTGATAATCCATACACACGCGCAGCGGGCATACCAACCGAGAGGTCTGAGAGTGTCTGTCTTTGCAGGGAAAAGCCGTGAATAAAACGAACTTAAAGTCAGAGTCGAGTCTGTGCAGGCCTTGTTGCTCGGGCCATTGCCGTAGGCAGAGCAGAGCGGAGCGGAGCGCAGCAGTCGAAATAGTCTACAGGGTTCAACGAACCGTGCCGCAAGCGAGGCGATCCAAGTCGAGGTGATATTTTTGGCGATATGAAATCCCCATAATTGATTGACTGATTCCGGCTTCCCTCCCATATTTCCGCACCAACGGTTGAACATTATGAGAATCCTTTCAGGTGGGGGACATCGACATCCAATGCAATCTTTTCTGAGCGACGGCCCCTAAAGTGGTACTGTACTAACCTAGCACTGGTAGCAGCACTCTTGCTTGGTAGCTTCTTAGCAGGCAGGGGCTGACTGGTTCTCAGTCTCTGAGAGTGAACGACGAGTGTTCTCTCCTCTTGGAAACGGAAACTCACGAACGACTAAGCCATGAAGCAGCCCGACGACTCTGGCCCAACTGCAACTACGAATGCAACTGGACCACAATCGACCCGACCTCGGGCTTCCCTCTCTGTTTCTGCCTCTGCCTCCCATAATCCGCGACGGCTTCCTGTCAATCCCCGCCGGCACAAGGTTGCTCCCGAGCATCGCAAGCGTGTCGCTACAGCGTAAGTTGATTAGTTTCCATGTGTCAACCCGTCTACAGTACCACACTACTGTAGCTATTCAATCAATCAATATATCCTGCAATGGGCTTGTTTGTATCGATCTTCTTTTATGTACCATCTATCGATGTATCAATTTCACTTCAATTATACTCAATTATTCCTGCGTTTCGGCAGTCGTCAAGCTTGACTGAGGCCCCCCCTCAAGTCACTGACTTACAATCATATCATAAAAGCAGCTCACGTCTTTATCTAACACACGTCTCGCTGAAAAGGTGCAATGCTTGCAATGTGAGAAGAGTCAGGTGCTCTGGTGAGCACCCGTGTCGCCAATGCCAATCCTCTTCACGCGACTGCATATATCCTCTGCCTGTTGAGAAGGTGAGCATCACGCGCTCAGAGCTCGAGGATTTAAAACACAAGGTCGATCTCTATGAACGTGTTCTTCGAGACACTGTCCCAGCAGCCGTATCAAACGCTGTCCCGGATTCTGCAAGCCGCCAAGAACTTTCAGATTTGCTCGGTTGGACCGCCTCTAACCATGAAATTGGATCATCGGCCGTTAGTCTAGCGGCACAGACAACGCCAACGATAGATGCAACAGCGCATATCGGGCGAGTGCCTCCTGAGCTTCCTCAGCTCCAGTATCCCAGTATACATCGACAATTCCAGCAACAACCGCCTCATCTTCATCTTCAACCTCAGCTATCAGATACTCGAATACAGGAACCCAGCTATGGGCTATCTCGAACACATTCTATCCAGCTATCACATCCCGGGGCGACGCCTCAAAATCGGCAGGATGACGAAGAGAACTTGGTCTCAACCGAGGGTCGCCTGTTACATGACCCTGACGGCTATGCTCGTTTCCTGGGTGAGACCAGTGGCGCCACTTTCCTCGACTACTTGAAGGAATTCATGACCACAGTTCTGCCTCTTGCATATCAAAATCTGCGTCCAGGTTCTGATGGAAGTGCGTTTTTATCAAGTCTTGGTCGTTACCAGACCTACGACTCGCGACCTCTGCATGATCGAGACGTTGACCCGACATGGTTTCCTACACCCCCAGAGATGGACTCAATGTTATCCGAGCTTCGTTATTTCATCCAAGACGGTAACTGCCAATGGCCAAGTGGAGGAATCTACTGGTGGGGGGGTCTCTCTTCAACACCGACAATCCCCTCCATGGAACGAGACTCGGCAAACTTGCGTCTCGCCAAGTGCCGTCATTTGGCTTTCTATCAAACTGCATTTGCTGTAGTATCTCAAGCCATGATCATGCCGCCTCAGGATATCTCCATAGACCCCCATCTCAGTGAGAACTACTTCAGCCGGGCCCGCATGCTCCTAGGGAACCCGCTTGACATTACACGCTTTACGCCCAACGAAGTATCAGTGCTGACATTGATGGGGTTCTACCTGATAGAGATGAACCGCCGTGATGCCGCATATATCTGCGTGAGCAACGCTATGCACATCAGCATCATGCACGGCGCACATAGGGGCTGGCTTGACGAGAGTGGCAAACGCGTATTCTGGACGCTGTATGTATTGGATCGCTATTTAAGCTGCCTCATGGGGAGACCCCCGACCATCATGGACGACGCAATTCGGTTACCTCTTCCTTGCGATGCTCCGTAGGTATCCCCGTTTCTATGCCCGTTCGCTCTGGCTAACTTCTTTCGATAGGTCTATGCCTCCACCAGATGGTCTCAAAGCTCATGTCGAGCTTTCACGGATATCATGCCACATCGTGTGCAATACGTATCGCATTTCCCCCTTAGTAGACGCCGTAAGACCTGTGAGAAGCCTCGAAGGGGAGATCAGTATGCTTGACGAGTGGTGTCTAAAACTCCCACCTACGGTGCAACTCGCAAGCAACGGGCTGAGCGATGACCCAGCCACTTGCTTGCTGCACATGCACTACAACCAGGTAATTTCTCCGTTTTCCAATGTCCTCTGGTGTTAGGCTAACATATCCTTTAGTTAATAATCTTGACTATCCGCCCCGTTTTCTTCGCCTTGGTTAAAAAATCATTCGCGGAAAAGCTGGTCTCGCGGCAGTGTTCCTTGAGTTCACATCCGCAACTCCCTCTACTGAAGCGATGCATAGCATCAGCTGAACACAATATTCAGCTCGCTCGACAGATCCTACTTGTCAATCATCCTCGAAAGCTGCTCCAAGCCGGTCTTCACTTCATTTTCAACGCTGCCATAGTATTGATGTTACAGCAGCTGGTAGAGGATCTGTGCCCGTCTTCTCGGAGTGAAAAGGCTCGTTCACTCGACCTCGACTTTGTTATTGGGAGGTTCGAGGATGAGAGTCGAGTTGGTAGCAACTACGGTCGGGACTGTGCCACGGTACTTCGGGATCTTCGCGTTCTTGTGCAGCGTCTTCCTATCCCTGTTGACATGAGCACTGCAACACGTTCCGTCAACATGACACAGAATACGACCACCTACGATCCGATCGCAAATCGAACACATGTTGACATGGGACAGCAATGGTCAGATAAGCTGACATCAGAGGCACTTCAGCAGCCTATCCTTGTTGATCAAGGCCACATATTATATAATGAGTTGGTTTCGTGGATTGATGTCGATTGGCAATCTAATAATGGGTATCTCATTTGAGTTGGAGTTGGGCGAGTGAGCAACAAAAGTTGGCGACTGACATTGGGTTTTCATTACAGAACAAAAGTTGATGCTTTTGTGGTTTCATTCTAATGGATATTTGAGAGACTGTCCAAGGGGAATTTGAATGTAGGATATGCAGTGACGATGAGTTAGGTGTTGATGATGGACAATTAAATGTCCTCTAATGGTAAATGGCCAACGAATTATCGGTCCAAGCGTGGTTCAGATTGGAATTCCCCACGAACATGATCGGATTCAAACATGGAAATAAGAGAGACAAGGATATTCCTGGTAACTTAATTCATGATTGTCGCTTCTGTCTTGATGTAATTGAGGAGAGTGACGTGTGACAGTCATGTGATGAAGCATGTGGTAAGGTATTCGCAATCTTCCTTCCTCCCTTCCATTGGGTTCCCATGCGTAAGGTACCAATTGTCTCACCCACGAAAATCCTACTCGGCATCCTAACGTCTCATCTTTTTGCTTCCCAAACGACCCACGGCATGCACTTGATCTTGCGTTGTCATCTTTGACCGTCCAAGATCTGCAGTCTTTCGTCACTGATGGCACCTCTCAAACACAGAGACGTCGCGACGAGCTTCATCTTCAGATTCCCCGCTGACGGTGAGGCCAAGAAACCCCAGGTCGCTCTCTTCCGCCGGAGCGGTCACGTAAAAACATATCAGTAAGCAAAGTGTATTACCTTATCAGTGAACCTATGCTTACATACTAAGGCACAAATATGCAGGCATTTCTGGAAGTGTAGATGACACTGACGCGGATCCTCTTGCCGCAGCCTGGAGAGAACTTGCTGAGGAAACGACTCTTACGCATGACTCTTTACGCCTTTTTCGGAAGGGCAAACCATTCTCGTTCGCTGATGAATCTATTGGGAGAGAGTGGACTGTCAACCCTTTCGGGTTCCTTCTCAAATCCGAGAGCGACGGTGGCCGCGGTGAGGCTGGCATCAAAATTGACTGGGAGCATGAGGGATACGAATGGTTCGATCCAGATGCAATCAACGACTCAGATGACTTTGAGGGTGTTCCGCGCATCCTAGAGAGTCTTAGAAGGGTATGGTTCAACGTTGACTTGGGTCAAGAGGCGGGCAACACGCTTAGCTGGGGCTTGGTCGCTCTGCAGGAAGATCACGATAGCGGAGCGCGCCAGCTAGCGACCAAAGCACTCGATACCTATATCGATGTTATGAAGAAGGCCGATTTCACTGATCAAGTTCAGTGGTGGAACAATATCAGGTTTGCGGGATGGCACCTGTGGAAGAATGGGCGAGAAAGTATGGGCGCATCTATCTTGAACGTTGTTCTATCAGCTTTGGACATAGTTCAGGACAGAATCCCACCCCGCGGCCCACTAGATAAGAGCTCGATCGATAATATCGTCAGAGCCTTGGGGGATTACGCCGGCGACCGACAGAATACCACTTCAAGAACTGGCGCGATGTTCCAGACTTTCATAGAGCAGCATCTGTCGGGAGGCGGACCACTCAAGATCCTTACCCTCTCCTCTAGCTCAACTATCACCTCGGCCATCACTCACGTTATGGGAAATACTTTGCGACCTGTGGAGGTTCATGTGCTTGAATCCCGACCACTCTTCGAAGGTGTCAAGATGGCACAGTCAATTGCTTCATGTGCCAACAATTCCAGGGCCAAGACCCGCTTGATAATCCATACTGATGCAAGTGTTGGCATCGCAGCGAAGGACATAGATATTGTGCTCATCGGAGCGGACCTGATCGACAAAACAGCCGCGGTTAGCAACAAAGTCGGTTCTCTGCCTGCTGTTCTGACAGCCAAGTACGTGTCTCTAAAAGCCAAGATTGTCGTTTTGTCAGAGAAAGAGAAGGTACTCCCTTTTGCACCGCCAGGTCAGGAGGAAAACGATTCATGCGAGGTTATGCAAGCTTGGGGAGACTTCAGCTCAGCTGTGAGGGAGGTTCCCCACTCTCTGGTCACTGTCAAAAACGTGTACTTCGAGTGGGTGTCACCCGATTTGATCGATCACTACATCACTGAGGACGGCGTCACCGGTCGTGCGGGAATATCGAACTATGCCCAGGAAGTTGAGAAGAAGGCTGACCAATATTTTACCAATCTCTGATGCCAAAATCCGAGTGAGACGATCTGTAGCATGGTTCTTAACCCCGACAATCTGGAGAGTTACATTACCTCTTTCACGACACAACCAATAGCAGTAGCATATGGCACCTTGGAACGTCTGACGGAGGCTCAGGTTCGCAATATGGAAATATGACTGAATCAGTATAGCTGTGGGGGGCTGTCTTACATCGCATGCCCATTTGCAGGCTTTGATTCCTCATGCAAGCCCTCCTGCCCGGTGTATCTGTTATTGGAGAGGTTTCTCAATCGCCGTCAATGGGGATGGCGGATGTGCATCGTGCCACTCACTTGGAGTGCCTGTTCAGGCATAGGAAACTTTGCTTCAGCTCACCAGAGGGACCAACGTTCGACATGAGAATATTGTAACCCCTTTTGCTCGAGGCGTTATTCTAGAACGTTCATTCAAGCCACCCATAAGCCCTTGTTGCAATCAAGGTGTATCGACAGAACGCCAAGTGTGGAACAATACGTTCTCAGTAAGCAGCGCGAAGGATCCTGGATTCTGGGGTATATGTCAGCCTTACAGCCCTAACGACACAGCCCACGGCTTAACGAACTTGATCATCAGCAACATGATTTGCTCATCGCGGCAAACTTGGAATTCCATCCCTGGTTTGCACGTAATTGTGGAGGCACTTGTCGATTCGTTCTATGAGTACCCGCTCCTTGGTAATGAGTCAGGATGGACCTCCTTAGCTCAATTCCCGCTACTCTTCGACCGCAATACAGCCATCCACCACGTTTAACGTGCTTTCCACGCTCTAAAGATGCGGTCAGTCTGTATCCCGACGCTCAGGCAACCTTGATTGAGGTTACAGTAGTGGCGCTGAGCATCTGCCTATTCGAGGCACTTCCTGTCAGCCTCAATCCCGAGCGTCTGGTCTGCTGTCAGATTCTTACTTCATGATAGGCCAACGGCAAACCTTGATTTATATACGACCGTGACAAACAGAATGACGTCCGGATCGGGCCTACACATGTATCACGCTTACCAGATTCTTGGGACAACGGCTGGAAGTCGGGTCATTGGTCCGACCCCCAATTAATCCCTGGGCCTTATGAATATATGCGGAGATATCATCAAGAGCCTCCAGGTGTGCATGTTTGGGAGACCTGTGCAAGCGAGAGTTGCCTGCCAAACGCGTGCCTATATGAACCCAGCAACGACGCCAATGCACTGCTCGTAATATCTACAGTATAACACAAGGAATTTGCCTGTCTCCTCCTTTTTTCAGGAGAAAAACAAACTATTCACATCTACAACTGAATCAGAAGCAGCCATGTCCGATCGGGAAGCCCTCCAGCCGACCAAGTCGAGCAAGACTCCATCGAGTCATCCCGCTGCCTACTCAGCCGAGCATAACAAAGAGAGAAGTCGGGCCCTCAATCAGAAGCTCGATTTTGCGTTGCTTCCGCTTCTTTCACTTCTATATCTATTTAATGGTCTAGATCGTGGCAATGTTGGTAATGCCGAAACGCAAGGTAAACAACATCTCCTAGTCCCCCGCCTCTTGTACGTGCTCGATGAGTTACTGACAGCTTGTTATCAGGTTTTACCACAGACATAGGGGCTGAGCCTGATGATTTGAATGAAGCGGTCTCTCTATTCTTCGTTACTTTTGTTGTCTTGCAGCCCGTTTCTGCCGCAGCTGGCCGTTATATTGGTGCTAAGCATTGGATCCCTTTTTTAATGGTAATTAGACGGTGCCACGACTCAGAGCAGGAAGTTACTGACACATTCTACAGTTTGGCTGGGGTGCAGTGACAATTGGTCAAGCTTTCATCAAAGGACGTGGTCTGTAGTCCTTCTGTTCGCTCCCACATATAGTCAACCCTCTTCTGACCCTACTCTAGGGGCACTAATCGCCACACGTTTGCTCATTGGCGCTTTTGAAGCGGGCTTCTATCCCACGGCCGTAGCGTATTTGTCATTCTTCTATCCTCGTTACGACTTTTGTGTTAGACTCGCTCTATTCTACGGACAGTATGCCATCGCTGGAGCTTTCTCAGGTTCAATCTGTAAGTTCTGGTTGTAGCAATTCTACAAGCTAATTACTTACTCCTTCAAGCATACGGCATTTTCCATCTCCGTGGTGGTGGCCTCAAGAACTGGCAATATCTCTTCCTCATCGAGGGAGCACTGACATGTTTCTTTGCTATCGTTGCTTGGCTGTGGCTACCTAAAGGCCCTGGCTCTGCATGGTTTCTTCGTCCAGATGAACAAGAGTTTGCTGTCGAACGCATGAAGCAAGATAACGCCGAGTTCGTACAGCATGAGTATAGCGAAGATGGTATTGAAGAGAACCGCTTGAGCAAGAGAGATTTTGTGGAAACGATGAAAGACTGGAAGCTGTGGACTGTCCTTCTGCTCAACATCTGCGCCAGTGTCCCCAGCGGTGCATTCTCGGTTTTCCTGCCCCTTGTTGTTCAGGGGCTGGGTTATGAGTCTATCCTTGCCAACCTGGTGTGTTTTACTTCCTCTTCTCCCCAACTGGGCTTGACTGACTGCGAGCGATCTAGATGACAGTTCCGCCCTTCGTCTGTGGTGCTCTCGGCCTCTACGCTTTTGCTCTAAGTTCGGATCACTTCAAGGAACGGGGATATCACATCTTGGGCGGCTTGGTTATCGGTATCATTGGCCTGATCCTTACCGTTACAATCTCCTCGAGTACCGGGCAGTACGTTTCACTCTGTGTGCTCCTTTCTGGTGTATACATTTCGGCTCCTCTCACTATGGCATGGCTCAGTGGCAACACGCCTGAGCCTGGCAAGCGAGCTCTTGTGCTTGGCGTCAATGGTTTCGGTAACCTCGGAGGCGTGATCGGGGCGCAGTTGTACCGACAGCGATACAAGCCCCATTACAGATTTCCATTTTACGTCACGCTGGGTTTCCTTGCCATTGCCTTGATCGGATATTTGTCTTATCGATTCATGCTTGCAGCGGTCAACAAACGCAAGCAGGCGATATTGAGCACCATGTCACCAGAGGAGATCGAGAGTGAGAGACTCAACGACCGCCGATACGCAGACAAGAAGTTGACTTTCATGTATGGGCTGTGATCTTCTATAGACACAAACCGACCACAGTTGGTCGCTAGAATTAGAATACTAGATAGATGCGTATGCAGATACGATATCTGTTTTCCCCCAATATCATGGTTCCTTTTCTGCAACCTTCATGCTGGCCAACTGGCTCTGTAATCCTTGCTTTCCTACCTTCATGGCCATCTCCAACTCCCTTTCTTCATCTCTCAATCGGGCTTTACTGGCCGCCACCTCTCGATCACGCTTCTTTTTCTGTTCCTCCACCACACGGTTTCTCTCCTCCAGTGCCTTGTCACGCTTCTCGCGTGACTCGCGCTGCTTTCGCTGCTCTTCGTCGTCCTTGGCTGCATCTAGGTCCTCTGGTGGGGGAGGCAGATTGCTCACGTAAGCCTCGATCAGAGGATCGCGGATCTTGGGCTCGAGGGATATGAAGCGAATGTCGGTGAGGACCGGGTCGGGTAAGCCGGTAGATAGCGACTTGTTGTTTAGTAAGTGCACCGGCTGGGCCTTGAGCAGGGCAGTAAGATCGGACTTGAGTTTGGACTGGGGCATTTTGAGGCGACCAATGTGTTCTCGATATGCCTTCTCGCGATCCTTGTCGGTGATCTTGTGATCTTTCATGACGTCCTCTTTCTTGTATTTTCTCTTGAACTCGGGCCAATACAGCTTCGGCGTCGCCTTTTCTTGCAGGAATGCCATGTAAGCAATACGAGGATCCCGCTTTTCCTGCCTGGCTCGTTGCTCCTTCAACTTCGCGATCTTCTCACGCGTCCACTCGTCCCAGCAATCCCGACGTGCTTTCGTGGTGCTGAGTGCTGTATATCGCAAGTCATCGATGATTTTGCCTTCCTCGAGGAGTTTCTCCCACGGACTGTATGGGTTGATGTTGAAGTCGTTCAAGAGATCCTTGAACAGGTATTTCGCGTCGTCTGCGGATAGAGGCACTCCCTCGGCACCTTCAGGCCATTCTTCAGCGTTTCCGTCGTCGTAGTCGCCCGGTTCAAGGCCGTAATCGTCTCCCATGGCCTGTAATTGAGCTGCAAAATCAGCTTCCGTGAATTCCATGTGGACGTCTTCGTCTGCATCAGGATCTGCAGTCCGTTGTCGTTTGGAGGGATGTTCTCCATCGCCTTCACCTTCCCCTTCGTCATCCGTCACCTCGACCTCTTCATATTCGCTATCGTCGTCCAATCCTGCCACTGGGGCTTCCTTCTTCTGCGGTATTGCTTGCTCTTGTTGCTTTTCATCTTGTTTATGCTCCTTTCCTTGGTTCTCTCCTGTTGCTTTCTGCCGTAGCCGGGCCTTGTCAAGCTCCAAAATGGCTGGCATCAACTTCTCTGGTATGCGCCAGTAGCTGGCATTCTTAACAGGATTATATACGAATCGCCTCGAGTACTTAGTATATACGAGAATCCATGGTTCACAACCTGGGATCGGCTCCTTTCTCCTCGGCTTGTCAACAGGCTGTGGACGCGGTCGACCTTCGAAGCCTCCACGACCTCCTCCATGCCCACCTCGTGAACCATTATGATACCTTTGCCCATTATTATCTTGATTTAATTGTGCCATATAAGCATTAGCAACGTTGGGATCGGCTAAGTATGGTATTGAGCCATAACCAGGATATGCGGGAGCTGGTGGTTGCGCTGGCTGTGGAGGCGGCTGGGCTCCTGGACGCTTGTATGTTGATTCCTTTGTTTCAGCGTTGTAATAGTATGTATGTCCAGTCGGTGCGGTATGCTCGCTCCATCCTGGCGGGAGCGGTGCCAAAGCGGCTGCCGATGGTGTGTGTGTCGATTTGAGCATCTCGCTTCGTCGCGTCGCAAACTATGACATCAGGTTGTACATTCAGAAGCTAATCCTGAGATGGTGCTTTATAAGCAAGTTGTTCGCGCAGGTAGACGTTCTAGATTTCCGATATTCGATATTTCATGGGTAGGAGTTGTCTTGTTGAAAAGTTGTTATGGCCGAGGGAAAGCAACGAAGTTTCCTGAATCGTCAGCCGTCACAGAAGAAATCCGAAAGAGCTTGGGCCTAAGAAATAGTGGATGGTGATTTGACCTTACCTACCCTGTAGCTAAGCAGCGCCATCTGAAATCGATATCTCGACATCTTTTCATTTCAAAGTTGATAATGGGAATTCATGTTTAAAATCTTGCTCCTCATTTTTGCCCTGGATACAAATATGGATAGATATTGATATGTTATGCTCATCAAGGCCGTTTCTGCGTCTAAAGTGCTACGGAGTTGAGGACATATCTTGCAATGAGTAGTGAAAATAATGATGATCATGCCGGGGTTGAGTTTGAAAAGTTTGATAATTCATTACAACCACTTAGTCCTGGCTTTTGGTCTCCTGAGGACTAATAACGAACGTTGGCAGTATACTGTTGGTGTGCTTCAGTTACTCGTTATCTGCATTCTTTCATTGATATGGCCCCAGAAAACCAACGGAAGATCAGGGGCCCTCATTCCCGCATTTGGCAACACGTCCAACCTCAGCAAGAACCTGTTACGTCTTCGCAACAGCACCGAACTTATGAGCCGCGTCTCTTTAACATGACTCGGTAACAAAGATAAACGCCCTCTCATTTGCCGATACAGAAAAACTGCATTTTCCAATTGTTGCGACACTGCAGTCTTCCTACCTATGTTCCGACACCTCCGCCCGTCAAACCTGATTTCCACCATCGTCATCAATCATGGCTCCAGCTCATAGCTATGGCTCCTCCGGTAGACCAATCTCATTTTTGAGGAGATATTGGAAGGTATAGTGATTCATAAAATCGGTATTTAGTGTTATACTCATGACATACAACAGACAACTCACGCGCCTGATTATGTCGGCTTCCTGTTCCTCTTAACAGGCTGGATCTTGGTCTGTACTATATCATCAGTGGGAACTCAGAACAATGGTTGACAGGTTCACAGACGGTCCTCTTCGTCAACCCTTTTCATCGCATGTTCTTCATAAACGACCTGCAGATCTCGTATCCCTTTGCGGTCCATGAGCGTGTCCCTGTCTGTACGTCTCAAACATCAACCTCTCCATGACTGGACTTAACAAAGACTACCAGTTATGAACTTCGTATACGCCCTTTTCATACCGCTGGGAGTTTTAATCGCTTACAACATAATCGCAAGGTCAACAGCAGCCAAGCATGAAGTCACTTACCTCTCGTTCCTTATCTCTATTGTACTCACATCCTTCATCACTGACATCATCAAGAACGCTGTGGGTAGACCTCGTCCTGATCTGCTAGACCGCTGCAAGCCCGCAATCGGCACGAAGGCCAACACCCTCGTTACCATCGATGTCTGCACGGCAGAAGATGGCCACATACTACAAGAGGGCTGGCGATCATTTCCTTCTGGCCACTCATCCTTCTCATTTGCTGGCCTTGGTTTTCTCAGCCTCTTCCTCGCCGGCCAACTCCATGTGTTCCGTTACTCGGCTGGCGGTCGTGATCTAAGCCGCGCGTTGGTCTGCCTACTGCCGCTCATCGGCGCTGGTCTAGTTGCTATATCGAGATGCGAGGATTATCGCCACGACGTCTACGATGTCTGCGTAGGCTCAGCTCTGGGCATGAGCATTGCGTATTGGAGCTACAGACGGCACTTTCCTCGCCTTTCAAGTACGAAATGCGACGAGCCTTATCCACGACCAGGAGTTGATACTCAGCCGGGATGGCAACGAATCACGGATGATGAGGAGGCAGCAAGAGGGACAGATGTAGGATTCGAGATGGAAAACTTGAGAGGTTCGCGACGCTGATATTGGGGACTAGGAATAGTTTGAATGCTTGTCCGAGATGCTCTGGCTTAGTCTGCTTGCATTACTCTCTCACCGAAGCATCATGTGTTCGACAACACTTTTAGACTTGGTCAAGCCAGGCGTTGGAAAAGTCTCGTTTTGTGGTCATTTCATGATATTATTGTACAGGGGCAGATAAGAGTGGCCCCGCATTCCTCTCCCCATCTATCAAGAATCTATAGCCTTCTTACTTACTTTTCCTCTGTCTCCTCGTTCTTCGCCAGGTCATGCTCCTTCAACAACGCCGTAATCTCATCAGCACTCCACAGGCGGTGGTAGATCTTGCCGTCCTCGGTCTGTCCTACTGTCGCGAATTCAACTGGGAGTGATGTTAGCGGGAGTTCTGGTAGATATTCATAGACACGACGTACTCTTCTCGCTGCTCAGCTTGGTAGAATCCATCGTCTTGCTGAGAACCTTGACCGCCATGCCGCAAGCCTCCTTCAGAGTGCAGTCTTCCTTGTAATCCTGCTTGAGGAGACTCTGTGCGCTTGCGTTGTTGGCACCCGCACTTGTAGCCTTCCAGCCGCCGTAGTTGCCAGAGGGGTTGCTGAGATAGAGCTGGAATTGTCTACGAGGATCCCAACCGGCGTAGATGAAAGACACACCGAAGGGTCGTAGACCACCGTGTTGGGTGTATCCTTGCTTAAGATCGCAAAGTCGACGCACAAGCTGTTCGCAAGGAATGTCTTCGTTATAAGTGAGGAGGTATCGCTGAGCGGCTTGTCGGGCGTAGTTGATAAGGATGTTGGCATCGGCGGTCATGCCAGCGACGGCGCAAATCATGTTGCTAAACGAATATATTGTTAATAAACAACCTTTGACCTAGCGAGGTAGACAATGGAGGGTTTGCGCACTCATTCAAGATGTAGAGCTTCTCGGCGGAGGTGTCTTGCTCCAACAGCTTCGAGGTGACCTTTCGCTCGGCAGCTAAGACGATACCATCCTTTGCCAGGATGCCAATGGCTGTACCTGCGTGTGAGATGGCTTCTAGAGCATATTCGACCTGGTACAGACGACCCTCTGGTGAGAAGATGGTTGTCTATAGGAGCCGGTTAGCTTGGTGGGAGAGCTTCGAGGTACTAGAGCTTCAAGGGCCAACGTACTCGGGAATCGTAACGGCGAGACATGATGGATTCGTTGTGATTACGAGATAAGAGAGATGAAGAAGACGGTTAGCCTCTCTGGAACAACTAAAAACCAGGTCGAAAGTAACAGAGAGCCGTTGTGATGGTGACAGTCTGGCTGATGGTGTTGAGGCTGTGGATTCGTTTACGTCGTTACCTGTAACGGAGCTCTAGGCCGCCGCGCCGCGTTAGCTTTCTGCTGGTGACCTGCTTGACACCAAGGCTGAAGAGTGTTGCCTCAGGTTGCACAATGGGGGGTAAAGCCTAGCCAATCGACTTAGACCCTGAACTGCAAGGCTGATCTGCCTCATGACTAATCCCATGTCTTATTGTTTCCATACAGTCACTGGAAAATAGGTAGAAAGTAATGGCTTGTTAATCAGGCAAACATTTTGCCACAATCAGGCATCAAATACTTGCTCTCCATTGTCACGCAAAGCAATCGCATTGTCACAAGCGTAGGTTCCTGACCTGGTTAGTTCCTGCCACCTGCCACCACAATTCAGCTGCAGGGCATGGGCGACCGGGCGAAAGCTACTAGTCTAGTTTTTCTACCTCCGCAATAGCTCCCTTCCCCTCCAGTTTCGGGATCTTAACTCTTCTCTTCTACATCATCATTTCATCCAGCACCATCCTCCCCAACCAGCTCCGAGAGACTACAGCTGCTTGCATTTATTTCACGGGACATCTTAAAGCACTCCCCTAAACATTGATTCTCAAGTGCGCGCGCCATTCCAACCACAGCACGCGACCTATCGCATTCTACTGATACTGGATCTCCACTATCGCAAAATCGTCGCGCACCTCTCACGCAGTTCGTGAAGTCGCTTCAAGACATTGCCGCTTTTATCGCATTCACCACTTTCGAATTGCAGCGAAACATATTCTTATCCTTCAGGCGCTGGCCACATTCTATCTGAGTGCCTGTGCTAGTGAGGGCAGCTCTTTGCGCCAACACGGTTAGAGATTTGAAGACAAGCATCTGCGCGTGGATCAGCTGGGAAGAGCCTGAATCTGTTCTTGACATAGTCGTGACTCTCAATTATTTCCCACGTAATTACCTCAATGCCTGTCTAAGGGCGCACACCAACCTGCGCTTCGTTGCAACAGTAGAAATCCCTCCTAACACCTGCCACGCCACCAAACGCCGCTCAACATCGGCACGCGTCGCTTCATCCAAAACACCACATCACAGCCATTCGCACGTTCTTAATCATGTCCGGTAAGCGACAAAGACTCGCAAAGTCCCCGAAGCAACCCCAGCTCGTTCAAGACACAGCACCCCCAAAGCGCGACCGACACCGCGACACCACGCATTCTGCAGCACCAACTAACAGCAACATCTCAGGCGAAGCGGAACCTCGACGATCGGTACGCGCCACTAAAGGTCAGCATACGAAATCATTCGACGAACTTGAACCTGCGACCGTGCCCAAAAAGCGACAGACTAAGAAGACCAAGAAAGCCAAAGAGCAGGAACAAGAACAGGAACAGGAACAGCAGCAAGGACAAGAGGAAGAGGAGGAAGACGAAATCATCCGCTGTGTATGCGGCGCTACCGAACAAGATGAAGATTCCGGTGAAGCCTGGATCGCTTGCGAAACCTGCGGCGCATGGCAGCACAACGTCTGTGTTGGGGTAAGCTCATTCGATGATGAGATCCCTGAACATTACTGGTGCGAGGAATGCAGACCGGACGATCACAAGGAGCTCCTCGATGGCATAGCTAAAGGAGAGAAACCTTGGGAAGCTCGGCGCAAAGCGCATGAGGAGGAGTCCAAGAAGAAGAAGCGTGGCGGACGAAAAGGCAAAGGCAAACGTCACAGCGAGACCAAGGAGGAAGATAAGACCAAAGCCAAGTCTTCTCCTGTGCCTGTCCCGGACGCAACCAAAGATAAGAAAGAAACAAAAACGGGGAAGCGAAAAGCCCGCGAAGAGTCTCATGACGCCGATGGCAAGGTGCGATTTACATACTCCCTTTTCCCTGAATGCTTATGCTAATACAATGTGTAGTCTGCCAAGGTTCGTCGCATATCAGAGAACGGTGCAACTCCTGTTCCTGTCTCCTATACACCACCTGATGACCTCGCCAAGTCGATATCAGATCTGCCTGGTCCTCGGACTGGTCCAGCCAAAGCCATGAGCAAGTCTATCAGCCATGTTTTGACATTGATGCAGAAGCAGGGCGAACTGGACCTGGAAGAGGGCAACACAGTTGAGTCTATGACCGAGACTTTCTCGCTCCAGATTGAGCGCGCTGTTTATGATTCCTACCCTGTGACCAAGGGACAGAAAGAATACAACCAGCAAATTAAGTCACTAAGCTTCAACCTGAAGAACAATCCAGAGTTGTGCCATGGACTTGTCCATAAGACTCTGTCTCCCGCAGCTCTGGCTACTATGACATCAGAGCAGCTTGCCTCGTCGGAAATGAAGAAGCAGACAGCCGAGATGAAAGCAAAGGCCGAGAAACAGTCTATCCTTTATACTTCTGAGACGGGACCTCGCGTCCGACGAACACATAAGGGCGAAGAGGTCGTTGACGACGAAACATTTGTCAACGACTCTGCTGTGCCCCTCCCACCAGGACCTCCTCGTCGGCCAGAGCCTCAGGCCGTTAAGAAGGAACCTACAGGAGGCGACAAGGCGGACCTAGCTTCGCACCCACAGCAGCAGGACGATAAGCAGCGATCGCCAAGCCATCCTGAATTCGACATCAACGAAGTGTTTTCCAGCGTCAAGTCCCCCACTACAACTCAGAATAGGCGGCCTTCGGCTCTGGTAACTGGAGCCAATGGCCCGGGCGTGGATCCCGATGTAGACCGCATGCTCCAAGATGATAACGAGTCACCTCCTTATTCGCCCACAGAGGAGACTCAGGACCCCGATGTCATCTGGCAGGGCTCTCTTGCCATGAGCTCGATTGCTGACTTCCCAGCCACAGCCAAATATATCGGTGGTGCCAACTTTGCTTCAGTTGGACCGTGGTCTAAGTTGATTCCAAAGAGGATGACAGTAGCCGGACGAATCCCCGAACAAAGTGCTATCGAGTACTTATGTAGTCTTCGCTACAGCAACAGCACTGATGTCATTGTCGTTTCAGTTTCACCGGTCTCGCCCTTTTCTGATACTGAGTTTCACAATCTTCTTAACTACTTCATCAGCAAGAAGCGGTATGGCGTAATTGGGGATAAGACAATCGGTAATGTACGAGATACATATCTGGTACCAGTTCCTGTAGGGGAAGACAACTATCCCGAGTTTATGCTCAACCTGGTCGATAATAAGATCCCCAAGGTCCGGACGGAACCAATGTTGCTTGCAGTGTTTGTTTATCATAACGAGCCTGACCAACTCAAACATCTGAAGGATGGGACTGTCAATCAACAAGATGCCAAAGCCCTGGGAACACCAGTGCCTGCAGCGCATGCTCAGAGAAGCAACTCGACAGCGTCCGCGGGCCCGGCATTCTCTCCCGCGACCCCCCAGGCCCCTCAGGGAGGGTTTCAAGGAGGCTTTCCTCAGCAATCATCACCAGGCCAATGGCAGTCTACAACTCCTGTGCCAATTCCCCAGCCACCGTACACTCGGCCACCAGTGCCACCACAAGCTCCAACACCGGCACCTGCAGCTGTGCCAGTACAGATGTCAGAAGCACAAAGGCACCAGGCTCAGCAGGCAGGCGTGGCCATGGCACACGAGCTCCTGGGACAGTGGATAACATCCCCAACCGTGCAGTTCATCTTGCCTCAAGCGTACCAGATGGCCCGCAAGGAGTGGGAAGTCGTAAGGAGGGTTCTGGAGCGTGACCCGAAAGCTCGAGACGACCTGCAGCATCTTGGTAATCTTCTGGAGAAGGAGAGCGCCACAGAAAAGACAGGAGGAGCTGCGGCATAATGATGTTATGGAACCAAAAGAGTAACACACAAGAATATATGAAATGCCAGCCAGGGGCGTGCAGGAGTTGAACAACGGAGGCTTCCACAAGGCGGTTTTGTTTTTTCCTTAATATGGGCTAGGCGGCATGTATATGCTTTCGAAGAGTATGGTTAGGGATGGGCTGTTGGAAATTATGATACTCTCGAGAAGCGAAAGTCGCGGATTAGTGTTCTTTTATATACCTTACCATACCTGTACCGTGGTCATGACTTTCTCTTCCTATGTGTTCTAACATTCATCCTTGATTTGCCAATCAATTGTAAATGTTTTAAGGCCCTGAGCCATATTCGGGCGTTTTGGATAATCACTTACATGCAGGTATCCTACAGACGATCTTGTGGAGCTTGTGAGATCTGAAGTATCTAAAACTGGCAGAACATCTTTGCATTGCAACACAGGTTTCCCATATTCTCGAATCACACGTCACCTATCCTCACTACCTTTTATATCTAAATCGAGTCCTGAAGATGTAAATTAAGTACCTAGTATTAAATAACTGATATTAGTTACTAACAACTAAAATGTTAATTTAATAGGTCATAGCTTAATCATAAATGACTAAATATGTTTAATCGTCCGCTTGGTCCATGTCTCGCTGCACGTCATAGGAAGCAGCCGACGTCGGCTGTCTGACAGTTCGGTAAAAGTGGAGACACCTCCGCTCCGTTCTGGCAGACCGTTCCCCGGGTGCCGTTCACATCCCTCGGTAGCCCGCGTTCCCCATTTGTCTTTGTTTCAGCTTAGGGACTTAGTATACTTCTT